>DF363458.1:0-18407 GCA_000787875.1 Solanum virginianum
ATATATATATATATATATATATATATATATACATATACATATATATATATAATAGTAAAAGGAGATTAGTCATATAAAACATGTCTATCATCTTTTTAATTATAAGTAAACATATAGTTTTTTAAATTAAATAAATTATATAATTTTCTAATACATATAAAATATTTAAAATATATAGTAACTTCTCACATTAAGTAGTCTTTTCGTGCTTTTTTTTTTATATAGAAAAAATCAAATGGAGAAGACAAAGTAAAGAGAGTTACTAGCAATAAAAGACCTTTGATGTTCCAAGTCTTGGAATTAGTATTGTCATTGAATTGTAATTTTGAAAATAACAAATATTTTAATATTCATCAATTAAAAAAAATTAATTTATTAAAAAAAGGTTAATATTGTCTTTACACATTTGTGGCCAAATCTGGGCCAAATGTTTGTGGCCAAATAGCATTACCCTATTTTTAGTATAATAGATAAGTAAAAATAAATAGAGAGAATAGTAGACAACTCCTATAATTAAAGCATTACTTATTCCATTTTAAAATAAATGAATTGTTGAGATATCGCACATCCTTTAAGAAAAGAATAATAAAACATTAATTAGACATTACTTTCCATTCTTATCGATTTTAATTACTCTTAAATTACCTTCAGAATGACTAAATATTTTCAATACTAACTATCAATTAAAGTTTCTTGAACTAGAAAAATCAAATGAAGGATTATACATGGAGCAAAATTCTAAAAGTTTTCTTCAAGATTGAACAAATAAGTTAATTTGAACTATTAAAAATACCTCAACAATTCACTTATTTTGAAATGAAAGGAGTAATATACTTTTACTAAAATTAAAAAACTGAATGTTCTACTTAATCAATTACTGACCTCATTTGTTTGCACTTAATGAAGCTCTTAGTTCTACCTAATTTTATAATCACATAATGAATCTGAATAGGTCTAAATGATTAACATTTATAACAAAGTTTTAGTGCTTATTTGAATTGACTTATTTTAGAAGTATTTTTTAAAGTGTTTGAATAAAGTTAAAAAGTGTTTATAAACACTTATTTTTTTAAAGTAAAATAATAAAAATAAGTCAAAAGTCATAACTTAGAAATTTTAATTTATGAATTTTGACTTATAAATCATAAGCCAAAAGTCGATCCAAGCAAATTCTTCATAACATTAACATGTCAATTTAAGATAAAAGTGGCTACTAGTGCAATTCCTACACTAAAATTTGGGCTGATCATTTGAGTAGCCCAAGTCCACTAACCCGTCCGAAGTTTAGCCCGAGATCCGGATCCTTAGGTGAGCAGTCGTTTTCTCTTTCTCTCTTTCTCCATTTCATTCTTGTTGTGTTTAATAAAGAAGGGAGAGATCCGTTTCAGTTTGATCTGAGAAAAGAAAAATAAAAATGGAAGCGTTTTACTTTGTGGTGTTTGGAGCATTGTCAGCAGTAGTAGCTGCATTGGAGTTTAGCAAGACTAGCAAAGATCGTATAACTACCTCACCTCTTTTCAATTCTTTCAAGAACAATTACATCCTTGTATATTCTCTCATGATGGGTATGTTCTCCATTTCAATAACATTAATGCTTTGCTACATAATTGCCTGCTCATTTTTCTTTCAAATCAATATAATGCATAAAATTTCCGGGCTTGGATTTCGTAAATTTCCAATAAAGATTGCATCTTTTCTTCTGATCCGGCAGTCCACTGCGATAATGTAGTTTGTTTTTCTTGAATTCTTGCTTTGTCGAAATCTCAATCATGGTGGATGGTGCTTGCCATCTTAGCAACCCCTCTTATATTTGCTTAGGTATCTATTAAGTTTTTTTTTGTAAGTTTTTGAGATTTTGCACAAATTCTCCATGTTAAAGCATGGGATATGTACTCAAGTAACAGATTCTGGGTTATCAAAAGTATATGCATATCATGTACGAATGGTTAACATCAGTGCTGGAGCTAGCAATCCTAACAAGGGAATTCAATGAAGTGCAAAAAGGCTATACCTGCAAGTTTCCCTTTTGTTAACTGGGACTCAACCGTGTATATAGTATATACATAGAAAAAAATTACAATTTACCAAATATGTTTGCTTCTTACTTCTGTCAATTAGTAAAAATTTTTGTGTGGAATTTGGGATCTGGTTTATGTAGCTTGGCAGCTAAACATTGCAGTTCTCAAATGAGCCATCAGAAAGATCCTGAGCATCTTCGGTATTTCTCCTCCTGTGATTGTAATGAAGTTTAAATGAATGAAAGTTAAAAAAATCGATTCTCACACCTTTTTCCTTTTCTGATGCATTAATCATTTGCAGAAAATCCTACCCCTACTTGCACAGAGTAATTTCCCGAGGAAGGGGATTCAATTGAACTCCCTTCCTTACCTTTAGGTCCGCAGCTGGTAAACACAAAGTTATGGTGTATGGAGAACAGTAAATACAAAATTACTTTTTCTTTTTAAATGGTAACTTCAGTAAATACAAAATTACTTGGGGACAAACTATAAGCAAATCTCGGCTAACTAGCTTTCTGGAGGAACTGAATGCATAACTCTGAGGTTATGATATCTCAGCGTTGCCCGTAAGATCGTGCACTCATTGTCATGTTACCTTTTAGCTTTTGAATATCACTTTTAGGCTCTTACCTCTATAATTTCCCATATTAGTCAAATAATTCCTGATTTTTCAGTAATGGGGAGTGGGTGCTTTGTTATTATTTCCAAAAGTGTTGATTCTTCTCATATCATTAAAGACTGTTCGCTGTTTTGGCTGCTTTTTGAAGTTAGGTAAGGGAGAACGAAATTATATCTGCAAGCCAGAGGAATGCGGATAAATTTTCTAATTTTGATTGTTAATCCATAGCAAGCATGCTTTAATGACTTGAATTTATTAAACTGCACTATCCCAGGAGGGATTCTTTTGGAAGATCAAAGAACCCACTTTACAACATTTTAATCAATTAGGTTGGACTGATTTAGATGTGCCACCAAACATGATGTTTGTGGTTTCAGAGAACACATCATCTTAAACTGGAGCACCAGTCATTGGGAGAGAATAAAGGGATAGAATAGATGATGGTATTAGTAATACAGAGGATCAAATACCATGGGATTAAATATACAAAGACAAAAATATCCCTCAAATTCTTTTACAACTTTTTTTATTTTTTTGTTTTATATTTTGTATTTGTTCCGGAAATAGCTTTTCTATCTCTATGAGATAATGGTAAGGTCTGCATACATTACCCCACTTGTGGGATTTCATTGGGTATGTTGTCGTTATATTTTATATTTGTAGCTTTGTACTAATAAATTTATTTTAAAAAATTAGCTTATAAATTTTATTTATTTGCGGGTTCATATTTGCATAATATAGAAAAATAATAAATTTACCATATCAAATTTTTAAATATTATTTATTTGTGGGTTCATATTTACATGATAAATAAAATTTTTTTTGCCATATCAACTTTTTTTGATAATTAATTAGTTGAGTGATTTTGTTGAGACAAGGCCTAATTGAGTGATTTTATTAATATAAAACAAAGTTCAATGATGTTAGATAAATTTCAAGGTTGAGTGACCTCTTAAGATATAAACTCCGTAAATATAGATGGTTTATTCATTTTTACAATTGTTGATCATCTTTTCGATTATAAAAATAGATGGTTTATCTTTATTAAATTGAAAATTGACGTTTTATCCTCAAATAATTCAAGTGAGAAAATAGCAAACATGACGATAAAATTGTTGTTCTCCTATATAGTTAAAAATCACAATAAAATGATCTACTTTGACCCAATTGCATGAAATAGAAAATTTCATAATAATTCAATGATATAATTGGAAATAAGTGTGTTTTTGTAGAGTTTTAAGCTAAGCACAAGATTAGATGGGAGCAATGAACCAAACGCTTGATAAAAAATAATCCCTGCGTTATTCATCTTTTGTACCAAACGATCCCTTACTCTTGAACTTAAAGAATGTAAACATTTTAAACAAGAGATCATAAAAGCAGTTGCTTGGTTTGTCCTCTTATTGATTCAAACTGCCCTGTGGACATATCTGATGGCTTTAATGTTCTAGTATCACACATGCACAAGTCGTAAATGTAGGGAAGTAAGATGCTGTTAATATTTCAAAGAAAAGCTTTTCCACCTTTATTTTTTGGAAACTTTTAATGGAAAATAGGGAAGTATATTTGTTCAAAGTGGCCCAGGATAGGTAAAAGGACGTGCTTAGTTGAGGGAAGGGAAGGGAACGGAAGAGGCAAAAGTGAGGTGGCCCAGGGAGGGAACTAGGTTGGGTAGAGCTGGAGGTGGATTAAGTACGGGGTGGGAACGGTGAACAATGTGGATGATAGGAGGGGTTTGATGGTGAGTTGGGAAGGAATCACAGGTTTCTTCTTCTGTTTCCCTTTTCCTGAGATTGGCATCATAAGAAAAAGGTAACAAATAAATTATGAAAGTAAGAAATAAAAGGAAAAAATAAGCTAGCCATCAATTTAGAGGAACTGATATGAATTTACTAAACGCGCCAATGCCAGCAAATTAAAGGTTTTCTTCTTATAGACCCTTGTGGTCGGGCCCTTCCCCGGATCCTGCGCATAGCGGGAGCTTAGTGCACCGGGCTCGCCCTTTTTTTTTTTCTTATTTTTTTGAAAACCTTTTTTTTTAATAGTTGGGTTATAGAATGACTAAAGTTAGATCAAAATAAAATTCTCGTTTTACCGTCAGTAATCTTTTTTTTTTTCTACACTCTTTTGTTTGATTTCTTGTTTGATAGCATATGATAAGAAACTGTTATCTATACTAATTGTTTTTCGTAGTATAATTAGTCTATGTCTAAGATTATGCATTGAAGTGCGAAAATTGCTCCAAATAGAGATGTACCTCTGTGTATGTGTTTGCTTAATTGCTCATCTATATTGTACCTATTACAATGCGCTGTAGATGTCCAGCGGCTGCAACTTCACCCCCCACCCCACCCCACCCCCCATACATAAGTTACTGATATCCTTTTCTCGCAATAGCTGGTGATTGGTTGCAGGGTCCTTATGTCTACTACCTTTACACAACTTATGGATATGGGAAGGGTGATATCGGTCATCTCTTTATTGCTGGCTTTGGATCTTCCATGCTGTTCGGGACAATTGTAGGATCCTTGGCAGACAAACAGTATGCGCACTATATCTTGATGTTGTTTGCTCTTCTTTTTATTTTTGATATGTTACATCACACACACATTTTTTTAGGGGTCGAAAGCGGGCTTGCGTCACATACTGCATCAGTTACATTTTGAGCTGTATTACCAAACATTCTCCTCAGTATAAAATCTTGATGGTGGGCCGTATATTAGGAGGAATTGCCACTTCTCTCCTATTCTCATCCTTTGAATCTTGGCTTGTTGCAGAGCATAATAAGGTGCTTAAATTATTCTATTATGACCTAAAAGGTGTAAATTGCCTTGGTGTTCTATTAAGATCCCTACCTACGACATCAACACATTCTTCTATTAATTATTAGAGTACTAGTTTGCGGTTATGGAGTTTTTTTAATGAAAAATCTTTATTTTTCATTCTTTAGAAATAAATCAGCAAAGTGATCTTCCTTAGCTTAATTTTCTTCCTTGAATTTTGTATTCTATCTTGCAGAGGGGCTTTGATCAACAATGGCTATCATTAACATTCTCAAAAGCAATATTTCTTGGCAATGGTCTTGTGGCTATTTTGGCCGGGCTATTTGGAAATGTTCTCGTTGACACACTAAATCTGGGTCCTGTTTCTCCTTTTGATGCTGCTTCATGTTTCCTTGCTATTGGTATGGTCATTATACTATCATCTTGGACTGAGAATTATGGTGATACTTCAGAAAACAAAGACTTAATTACCCAATTCAAGACTGCTGCTGTGGCAATTGCTTCTGGTAATTTTCAAAATTTTATCTTTGCTGCTCCCTCCTTGTAATGTACTCATCTATGCAGAGAAGTAGAACATATTGGATGTTTTGGTAAAAGAGAAAAAAGGATTACAATACCACAAAGAGACTTTAATGATTCCTCATGTGCATGTCTTTAGTGCTGCAAAATCTCAATACAATGCAGCTTTTCCAAATTGTCTGACTCATCTGCAGTAGGTTACAATCTTATTCAACTTTTTGTGTTTTTCAAAGGTTTGTTATAAAGCTAGTACAAGTGGAATAACTTTTTTTCTGCTTTGTAATATATTTGTGAAGCTTCTCTAACAGTTCTTCTCATATGTAATCAGATGAGAAAATCGCATTGTTGGGTGCTATACAGTCACTATTTGAGGGTTCAATGTATACTTTTGTGTTTCTATGGACTCCTGCTCTGAGCCCTAATTCGGAAGATATTCCTCATGGCTTCATCTTCGCAACTTTCATGTTGTCTTCAATGTTGGGCAGCTCCCTTGCATCTCGATTACTAGCTCGCTCATCTCTCAAAGTTGAAAGCTATATGCAGATTGTTTTTGCAGTATCTTCTGTCTGTCTCTTGATCCCTGTCATCACAAGTGTAAGGAAGAATTCTAAGGGTTGATTTTATTAAATGCATAACTGCAGGTGTAGTAATTCTATTGTTTCTTACTAACTCCACTGATTTTTCACCTTAAAACAGTTCTTGGTGCCACCTTCTAATGAAAAAGGTGGAGGCATTACTTTCTCTGGCTGCATTCAGCTTCTTGGTTTTTGTGCATTTGAGGCTTGTGTCGGAATATTTTGGCCTTCTATAATGAAAATGAGGTCCCAGTACATTCCTGAGGAGGCTAGGAGCACAATCATGAACTTCTTCCGCATTCCTCTCAATATCTTTGTATGCGTTGTGTTGTACAATGTGAGTTATCTTCCCAATTGTTATACCAACCTAAGTAATGTTGGAGCATCAAATTTCACAATGAACTGTAGGATCCAAGGAATTGCTCCTTAAAATGTCTATTAATCAAATTTTCTCTTATTCAGGTTGACTCATTTCCAATTACTGTCATGTTTGGCATGTGCTCGACTTTCCTCTTTCTTGCATCAATCTTGCAGAAACGCCTCTCTGCTGTTGTTGAAAAGTCAAGTAAGAATTGCTTTCCATTAATTTTTCAAGTCCTTACTCAGAGTTTAAGAGAAATGTTAGCCCAATGAATGATTTCATCATTGGGGATATGAGATCATGTGAGAAATAGTTAACTCTGTTATGCTAATATAGATTTTTGTGGCCAATATTTTCTTCTACGAAAAAGCCTCTTGCAGAATTATAGGATGAGGTGCGTACAATAGACCCTTGTTGTCCAGTCCTGTGTTGGACCTCGAGCATAGCGGGAACTTAGTGCACCCGCCTGTCCCTTTAATATTTTCTTCTGTCTTCTTCAAAAATGATGGTAACTTGTTGTAGTAGGTAATATCCATGCCCTGAGATTTGTTATAAGGCTCAACTGTGTCTGAGGTTGTAGTAGGTTATATCCATGCCCCGAGATTTGTTATAAGGCTCAACTGTGTCTGAGGTGCATTAAGCTTGAAAAGTTGATAGTTGATATAGATATAAGATTTTTACTTGGTTGATGCATTTGCAGGACCTCAAGATTGGACAGCACATAAGGAAAGAGAAATGGAAACTGCACCTCTAAATGCTTGAGTTGATGAAAAATCGCTGGACGTGTTAATTCAGTGTGACCATGCAGCAGAACAACTATCAGTTTTATATTCAAACAATCAAAGGGTAAATAGTGTGCTATCTATGAACTAGACACAATACCTGTGATTATTTCTCGTCAGACGGATATGAAGGAGTTAGCTTCATTGCAGCAAGTAGATTTTGCAGCGTGAAAATAGGGGTGGGTATCCTACTATCAATATATGAAAGTTGATGCAGAGTTGCTGCTACACTGCATTGCATTGCATGTTCTCTTGATAATGTAAAAGCATATTTGCCATTTTTGGATTTTATTTTAATTCGTTTATTTAGTTTTTATCTCTGATATTTTACGGACAACATTTTCCTTGTCATGTTATATTTACTATGAATAATACTTATTTTTATATCTTGGTATAGTAGTATGCCTGGCTATCATTTTAAGCAAGACAGTCATTTAACTTATGATAAGAAGATACACACTCAGTGTAATTCTACGAGATATAGCTACTTGAGAAGTGTTTGGCCGAAGTTAAAAAGAGGGTGACTCACTCTATTTGCCAAGTGAATGATCTTCGCTTCGCGGGAATAAAACTAGTACCGAAGCAACCAAGAACAAGTTACAGGAAAGGTTTATGTGAGTTTGTTTGTCTATGGAACAAGTTCACACTGTAAGATACTGAAAATGAAACCAAAAAGAATTTTGTAGGTAATGTTTTTTTATTTTAGATCAAATATGGGTTGACTTTCAGTAGTATTCCATTAGAATTGGCTCTTTGGGATCCCCAAAAAATAAAGAGTCAAAGTAAAAATGGAACACAACATCCTTTGCTTTTCCTTTGTGCTGACTGAGATAAGTTTACTTAATTAACTAGCAATAGTAGTTATTATTTTTCATAATAGAAAAAATGAAGTGAAATACACAAAAGCAAGGGCACATGGTGACATACTGTATAACTAACCTAAAATTATTTATGCATAAACCATTTGGTGCTCGCTGCATCCAGTGTCCAACTGTCCATGTGACATTGTTGTTTATATAACAATTCATTGACCCTACACAACCTCAAAACTTTCTTCTTTTCCTTGAGATCCTATTTTGCCCTTTGCCGGTGACCAACTTAACGAGCAATTACATGCTATGACAAATTTTTAAATACATAAAATGTTATAGTATTATTGAAAGGGTGAAGGGTATTCTAGTAAATATACTCTTGTGTAAAACCAATCAGTGTTATAGGTATCACTTCTCCCTCCTAATTAGTGACTCAATTTTGGCAAAAAGGAAAAGAAGCTTACAGAAGGCAAGCCATGGCTACTCTTGGAATTCCAAGAAAGTACCAATTTTTTCAGTTCTTTCTGTTAATACAAATCCAATTAGTGTTGTGTTATCAGTACAAAGTTGGAGATTTAAATGCTTGGAATATACCCTCTTCTGCAAATAAAGATGTCTATGTCAAATGGTCCAAGAATCACATCTTCAAGCTTGGAGATTCACTCTGTAAATCTCATTTCTTGCTCAGATCTTCAAGATTTTAGCATTCTTTGATACCCTTTGAAAAAATATTCAACCCCATTAATCTAGTTTCTTGAATTTTTTTAATTTTTTTTGCAGTGTTTTTGTACCCACCAAGTGAAGATTCAGTAATACAGGTGACAAAACAGAATTTCAACAGTTGCAACCTTAAAAATCCAATCCTGTACATGAATGATGGGAATTCTCTGTTCAACATTACAAGACCTGGTGAGTTTTACTTCACAAGTGGAACAGAAGGGCATTGTGACAAGTTGCAGAAACTTCACATTTCAGTAGCAGGAGGAAATGGATCAACTTATGATGAGGCAGATTCACCTGCTTTTGCTCCATCACCTTCTTACACTAATGTTTTTGGTTCAATCCCTGTCCAATCTTCTAATTCAACATCTAATTCTTCATCTTCTGGGAAAGTGCAAATGTCTGTTCTTGCTGCTGTTGGATTGCTGTTTCTTTCTCTTTTTATTGGAAGCACCATTCTTTAGAGAAGAGGATATTTGGATTTTGGAGATTCCCACTCATAATCTTTTTGTGTATTGAGGCATTATTTGTTGATACTTTGCATATGTTGTTAAATTTTTGAAACAGTTCATGAGTTTCTTGATGGAGCTTACCATTTTTCCTTTGAGCAAAATTATTGAGTTTCTTGTATAATAGTCATATTGCCTGTCATCTATTTTGAGGCATTTAAGTTATAAAATTCTCTTAATTTCTCACTTCCAATTTTTTGCTTTTTTTTTGGTCAGAAAGATTAGGTTATATTATATATATACTTGAGCAAATACATGCAGCATGTTTAAGGGGGGCGTAACGTTTGATCCCTGATGGATACTTGCCTACGCCCTTCAACAAAATGGTTTGCAGTAGAGTAATAGTAGTTAGAGGCCACATCCTGATCAGAATAGGAGATATTAGATAGAGTTTTTCTCCTAGAATAGCTAACTCCTGAATTATCCGCACTTAACAAGTACGAATAATGGAAGAATAATAAAAACTTTCATCTCTTCCTTCAGCCTCTGTTGTCGCCCTTCCTTGGCCAGCGCATCAGCTGGTTGGTTCTGCTCGCGGTAAATGTGCTTAGCTCCCAACTCTCCAGCCTGTCCAACATAGATCTGCAATCAAAAACTAAATTAAGTTATCTGTTTTGATGCTTTCCAAAGCTTCTATTGAATCCGTCTCGATTTGGAATTTTGTAAATTCATGCCGGATTGCTAACTGAAGCCCAGTTCGTATTGCTTTCAGCTCTGCTTTCAAAGGATTTATCAGCGTCAGAGAACCCATGACCCAACTGCCATTCTCATCTCTAAAAGCTCCTCCAAAAACCCCTGCGCCCGTAGTCCCTTGCACTGCCCCATCCGCGTTTAACTTTATGTAACCCGGATTTGGTTTTTCCCATTTCAGCATTTGTATCCCGTGGGACCCTCTTTTTGCCTACCAGTGAAATTCTGCTGCTCTTCCAATTTTTTGCTTTATTCTTTATTATTTGTGTTTTCAAATTTTTGCCCAAGGACACACAAGATAAAAACTTAGCTCATACTTATTTAATTCTCACTTTATCTTTTATTTGTTTTTTCCTTTATTCCGACGAGACACCCCAAAGAAAAATTAAAATAGAAGAAAGTAAGCACTCCCTAGGCCCAAGGTTAATTCTCATGTTTTGCTTTGAAAGAGTCCAATTATGTATTTTTTAAAAAAAATAAAGTTGCCATTTGTAGTGTGTTTTTTAAATAACTTCTATATTTAAATTAATCTAAATGAATCAAATTTAATATCAAAAAGTGAAACATGACAAACATAGTGCATCTGAGAGGTAATAGTTAGATGGAGGAGGGAGTCTATATCACCAAAAAGGGGAAAGCAATCATAGATAGCATTAGGAATTTGAGGATTCCAAGACTTTCCTTTTTTGAATATTTATTTTGGGAGAAAAGGGGTTTAATTGGACATTTTGTACACTAATATTCTATGTCAGCTGGAGCCAGCAATTCACAAACAACTTCCTCGTGACTAAAGGGTTTTTGATTTAAAAATCTTCATTAAATTGGGCAAAGACTTGGATTCATTAATTAGCGGAATGGCATTAATAGTTTGATGAATTCTGATAAGAATAAAAATATTACTGCTAAAAAGAATTTAAGATCATTCTTCCCCAATGATGGTAGATTACACTTTGGGTCATGCATTCACTAAGTTTGCATAAGAGATATATGTGCCTATAACTTACACCTAAATTACTACCTGTTCTCGAGGAAACAACAAACAAGGTAGTACTACATTTTATCAACTATTACTCTTGAGGACTACCGTATGGCTCCCTTTTGATGGTCAACTGCAGGCGGGCACATTGTGACTCGTCCCGCCACCTGAGAATCTTAATGGAAGTACATCCACCTGCAAAATCTTGAGTAGACAGATAGAAACAGCGCAGACAGAACTACCTTAACTACATGTGTTGATGTTACCACTACAGGGAAATATAACAAGTTCTGTGACAGTTATTAGCTAGTCATCTCCACATCACGGTTTACTGCTTTCCCTTCAGTTGCATAGGCTGCTGTATCCGGGGTTGCAGCCTCAGTGACCTGGCTCCCTGCAGCCTTTAGTTCCCCTCCAGCAAATGTATTCCTCATTTGATTAGAACTTGAATCTACTTCCATTGCAGATGGCCTTGGAGGTGATGCAGGTTGCACCTCCACATCTGGATATGCAGCCTTGAACCGAGCCCTAAGCCCATCATCAACTAATCGTACCCCTTGTAGTTGGTTTCCAAGTGACATCCACCTGATACATATATGCATTTGTCACACAGACAATTTATCTTAACCGGAGGAAATTCAAGAATATCAAGACATTAAATTGTTATCTAGAAATGGTGTCTAATAATGTCTTACTCTTCACTAATAAAAAGATCTTGAGGATTTTTCTGTTTTTTCAAAATTATTTTTTATCTATTTTGGGAGGACGCTGGACAGGAGGATTAATTAGTATCCCACTAGATATGGACATATTGTCAAGCTTTAATTGTTAAAATTGGAAAAAAAGGAGACTTTCTTCTGTTGTGCTAGCACTGACCCACACCTAATATTTCAAGCAGAAAGGACTAATTTTTGAATCACATGTCCTTTGTGTCCTAATGATGTGACAAGGAACAAATTCTTAGATCAAGAACATAAACTTTTAGAAGTTATAAGCCCATAACAATTCCTCCATATGTGATCGCAGAGGTGCATTATTCTTAAAAATCATGTCTAATAGATTCATGCTTGAAGATCTTCATGTAGATCGGGAATGAAGTCTTTTTCAGCGCATCTTCTTGATGTCTCTAATGATATTTCACTTTACCCAAAAATAAAAGGTAGATCAAGAATGCATACCCAGCATGAACATTGTGCATCCGCGCAAATAACTCCAGCTTTCTCGTCCTTGGACTAATTCTTTCAAGCAAGGGGTACATCTAACATGTCAAAGAAAAAGCATAGTTTATGTATATAACCCAACAACACAGGTCAAAGTATCAACCAAAAATAAGAAGACACTGAAGTACTAAAATAGAATCACAGTTGTTCAACTTAATATAACACGAAATGATATTACAGACATTTAAAAATAATTAGATTATTACATGAACAACAAATATGTCTATGCTTTTGAAGCTATAGCTCTTTTTTCCTTTTCCCAAAAGAAAAGAAGAATCTAATTATTTCTCACCTCATCTGGCTTACGACTTGTTTCCCGAACCTCTGCTACTATGACATCAGTATCAATATTCCTGTTCACTTCTGGATTTCCCTTTATTCCAACAAGGCAGTGTTCCTTGCTGTGATTGAGCCAATGGCCTGTCCGTCCAGTTCTGATGATTCGTTGAAGTTGATTGGTCTTAACCCAAATGATCTCCTCAACACGCTTGTAACCCCAAAGCTCTAGACTGCAAGAACCATATCAATGTGATGAAACTTAGCATTCATAACTCTTCAGAACAGGAATTATATAATTTTGAAAACACAACACCAACTAGAACAAGTCAAATGTTAACTTCACCACCAACTAGAACAAGTCAAACGTGACCCAAGGTTAATAACACAAGCTTCTAGCGCATTTTTCTTCCAACAAGTTTCTAATGTTTTGTACAATAATTTATTAAAACATTCAGACCTGCCTATTCTGTAAATAACAAGTCATAGTTTAGGCTCTCTCACTGGGTTATATGTTTTTACTGGATGACATATAAGTATATTACAGATATATAGCGAACTCTAAGCCCATCACCTGACTGAAGCAACTCTAGAACAGATTGCAAACATCGCGAGATTACCATAATGCACAACAAACAGTCAGTCAGAGCCAAAGAAGTAAAAACAAGACATTTTCAAATTCTAGAAGCTTAATGTTCCAAGAAGTAAATATTATATCAATTAATATCATTGATGTGAACCCTCAGGGGTTGACCTGGTGGTAATTGACTTGAGCCTTGGGGTTTGCTCCCTTTCAAAAAGGTCTCAAGTTCGAAACCCACTGGGTGCAAACAATTTTTGAGGGCCATCGGACTAGGTAAAACCTGAATTAACCGTGGTGCACTTGCGGGAAACTCCTTGCCGAGGGCCTGTGCACCCCCGAGATTAGTCGGGGCTCTAAGAGATTAGGACACCCGGTGCAAATCAAAAGAAAAAAAATCATTGATGTGCAAATGAAAGAACCAAGAATGAGCAAGACCAAGTGAAGCAGACATTTAAGGGGTCGTTTCATTTAGAGACAGGTTATGCAGCAATTAGTAAATGCAGCGATTAGTAGTGTAGGGATTATTTGTTGTTGATTGAAATATTACTGTGTACTACTCTCTTCAATTCATTGTGTCTCTTAGCTCACCACAGATGTAAGAAAGTGGAGACTCTTAAATTTTATGGTCTTAAACTAAAGATATGTAATTGACTAAAATGTCATTCAAACTTGTGGTCTTTAATGTTGAAATTAAAGAGTTAACTAAATATAAAAAGTGACATTCTTTAATAAAACGTAGGTTTACTTATATGAGGTATTTTCTCACTTGTGTTTCTAATCCATTTATTAACTGATCGCAGCGTTTTTATTCCACATTGTATTCCGTATAAATTAACATGAATTTCTAAATACCTCATGCAGGTGTTATTTACAGGAAAAATAGCAAGTAACAACCAACAAACAATGTATGAATAAATGGACTTTATGCATCGATTAAATCCCCCTAAATCCCAACAACCAAATGACCCTTCTTTTATGAAGAAACAAACAACCCTTCTTCTCTTAAAATATTTCCTCCCTCGATAGCAAGACATCAGAAAGGCTTCCACTAGCATTTAGTATTTCAGTACGAGCAGGTTGAAGACATATTTTGGAACGTGTAAGACACCTCCTAACTCAATACTCTAAGTTGGGGCTAGAGAAAGATATTCATGAAGTGCTACCACATACAATTGCGCACAACAGGGGAAAACCTTAGGATCCAAAAGATTTAGGAGAGCCAAATTACTGCTATGCTTCAAAATATCATTGACTTGACATACACATCAATGCAGTATGCTACTAAATCAAACGGTAAAGAATCTACTCAAATAACTTCAGACAGTTGTAGAGATCCCTAAGATTCACTGCAATCCTGAAAATATTACAATTTGATTCCGCTCGCTAACTCCAGTTCAGCAGTTTCAATTTCACTTTATTGAAACAATTAATCAATATGGTATTTGGTATATATAGCTTGTAGTCTACATAATACATGTTTAATACTACTCCCTCCACCCTGTTCTATCTTACAAGCTTTTCCATGAAAAACATTGATTAGTTGCATTAATTACAACAATTATGTTGCAATTCCAAATAAGTTGGGGCCGGCTAATGTTTAGTTGCATTAATTAAATAGAGAATATCTATAAATCACCCATCGCAATAGTCATCAAGAGTCATTTGGCTCAGTCTTTCTTCCCCCTCTCATCTTGTGAGGGATGTGCTGGCATACTAGAACAAATAATAACATAATACCCAGTAAAATCCTCCAAATGAGGTTTGGGGAGGGTAGAGTATATGCAAGACCTTACCTCTACCTCTTGGAGGTAGAGAGGTTGTTTTCCAAAAATTCTTGGCTCAGTGCATCAATCCCCAATAAAAGGAAAAAACAATAGCCAAAGCATAAGATAGAAATCAATACACCAGCTAAATAATGAGATAATCAAAATGCACTAAACACCACATGGCAAGAACTACAAGGGCACGACTAGTCCTTTGACAAGCACTAAACCTCCACAAGGAAAGAAAATACTCTAACCCTACTAGTCTTCTACCCTAATACGCGACCTCCACTTTTTCCTATCTAAAGTCATGGCTTCGATAATATGAAGTTGCGCCATACTATGTCTACTCACCTCTTTCCAATACTTGTTTGGTCTATCACTGCCCCTCCACATACTCCCTACATCCAAGCTCTCGCACTTCTCATGGGGTGTCGATGCACCTCCTTTGCATATACCCAAACCATCTCAATCTAACTTGACTTGTCTTGTTTGCCACCAAAGCCACTCTCACTTTCTCCTGAACAAGCTCATTACTAATCTTGTCACTCCTATTAAACTCACACATCTATCTCAAAATCTTCACCTCCACAACATGCATCTTCTAAATATGTGAGTTCTTGATTGACTAGCACTCAACCCCATACAACAAGGTTGATCTAACTACCATTTCGTAAAACCTACCTTTAAACCTAGGGGATACTTTATTATCACACAAGACTCCAAAAGGCAAGCCTTCACTTCATCCATGTTGCCCTAATGTGATGACTGACATCCTCGTTAATATCCCAACTACGATGGATGACAGACCCAAGATATTTAAAACTTTCTGTCTTGGGATTAGTCTGTGTCAAGCCTCACTTCCACCTCCGCTTCATGATGCAACACTGAATTGCATTTCAAATATTCCATTTTGGTCCTGCTCAATCTAAACCCTTTGGACACCAGTGTTTGTCTTCAAATTTCCAACCTATCATTAACTCTGCCCAAGTCTCATCAATCAGTACTATGTCTTCCGCAAAATAATATACACCATGGGATCTCCTCTTGAATAGACCGCATCAACTCATCCACCACCAAAGTAAATATAAAATGGTTAAGCATTGATCCTTGATATAATCCCATCTTGATTGAGAAGTGCTCCAATTCTCCTCCTCCCACTGTTTTAATCCAAACCTTGGCTCCATCATACGTGTCTCTTATCGCCCTAATATAAACCATTGGAAACCTTTCACCTTCATACACCTCCAGAGGACATCCCTTGAAACTTTGTCATAGGTCTTCTTGAGATCAATAAAAATCATATGTAGGTCCTTCTTTCTTTCCCTATATTCCTCCACCAGTCTCCACACAAAATTAAAACTGAAGATAAAGGGACAAGGTGGAAATAGCCACCGTGACAAACAAGATATAAGGAATGAGGCTAAGATGGTTCAACATGTAAAGAGGGCAGAGAAGAGAGAAGCTCCCACAAAAGGGTGTGAGAGGTTGGTAGTTATAGGTTTGAGGAAAGGTCGAAGTAGACAAAGGAATAATTGGGAAGACAATTATTAGACAAGACATTAGACATTTTCAACTCACCGAAGACATGACCCGACATAGAAGAACATGGAGGTCGTGGATTAGGATAGATGGTTAGTAGGTAGTAAAGCATCTTCACTCTTTCATAGTAGTAGAGCAAGGTTCCTATCCGGAGCATTTATCAATTCCCTTACCAGCATTGTTAATTTTGTGCTAGCATTATCCTATGCTTCGATACTATTACTACTATTGTTTCTAGTACTTTGGTTATCCTTAACTATTTGTATTCTTGGTACTGTTGTTACTACAGATCTTTTGTCATAGCTTTCATTATTGCATTTCTTTCAAATCATTTTTTACTGAAAAACGAATTTCTTAAGCCGAGGATCTATTCCACAAATGTAGGGATAAGGTCCGTACACACACCCTCCCCAAACCTCACAAAGGAAAATATTAGGTATGTTGTTGAGAGTGGCCTTAACTCCCAACACATTTTTGGACTCTCTTGTATTTTTTTACACTAGATATGAAATACTATCCACCCTCCTGTACATGTATACTGATTTTGGCGTTCATGGTAGACTAATGCTGAATTATGTGTGAGAATAGGTTTACCTAAATGGGCCATGATATCATGTTAACTAATTGAAATATATGAACATCTCATCTAAAAGTTTAAGTTAGTTGAGAAATTTAAAGATAAGGGCTCACATCCCCAAGACAAAATATAAGGTTATTTCTTCTAATTGCCTAAATTTTGTTGAGCAAAGTTAGTCAGCACATCCAAGAAACAAACTCTCTACCTCTATGAGGTAGTGGTAAGGCCTGTGTACCCTCCCGAGACCCCACTTGTGAGATTCCACTGGGTATGTTGTTGTTGTAGTAAAGTTAGTCAGCACATGCGCTAATGTGAGATGGCAGGCACCTGGTGAAATAGTCTAGGTGCGTGCAAACTAGCGCAAGAACCACCAGTACAAAAAGAAAGAGGCTCCAAGTTTTAATGTAGAGAAACACTTCAACAACAACATACCAAGTGTAGTTTCACATAAGTGGGGTTTGGGGAGGATAGAGTGTACGCACACTCTAACCTTGCCCTACAAAGGTAGAGAGGTTGTTTTTTAAAGACCCCCGACTTAGGTAACGCATACCAAAGAACATACAGAAGAAAAAAATATACTTAACACACACTAGAGGAAGCAGCACAAGGCAATGTAGAGAAATACTTCAATTTATTTATTTTGGTTGCACCACAAACAATTGGAATAAATATAAGAAATGGCTTTTAGCATGTCCTACATTTCTATCGGACCCCATTAGTTTCATCATTTCAACTACCAAAGGGCCACAAGTTATGCTATCAATAGTACTGATATTCCTAAGAAATGATTGGCAAGACACTCATTGATAATAATGGCACTTTACAAGAATGATTATCAACTTAAAAAGCACAAACTATTAAAGAGCCTATACTGTTATGCAGGGACATACTTTAGATTTTATAGATCTCGGTCAGGTAGTACAGGTCTATTCTTTGTTATTATCCAGCAGATAAGATGTTTTATAAACTGAAAGTGAGAGAAGGACTCTAACCATTCCCGTCCAAGCTCCATTGCACGTCCAGTGACCCAAAGGAATATAAGACCATCAGTTTGCAACGCGGGGACATTTAGAGTTCGCATC
>DF363458.1:18434-35202 GCA_000787875.1 Solanum virginianum
CACATCTCATCATCAGCCATCGTCCCATAAGGCAACTCCATATGAATATCCCATGGTGGATCAGCCATTATAACTCCAAACTGTCCTAAAATATCCATTCTAAATGATCGTATGTCACAATTAATCCATTGTGGTTCACCAAGCTCTACCTCTGAACAGTAATGAGCACGCTGAGGCTTCAAAGGCTTGGGAGGGGCCAAGGTAGTTCCTCCCATCATCATGGGTGATACATCTGGTGTCGAGTCAAGCTCATAATGTACATATTTGCATGTCTGCCAATTAAAAGAATGTAAGTAATCTATTTCCAGCAGATCTAAGCAAATCCTTGCGTAAACAAGCTCGACAGGGAGATCACCTTCATGTGACGGCAAGTGTCAAGAAAAGAGCAATCACCCAAGTTGACATCAGTATGCATTGCAATGATTCGCCGAAAATGAACCTAAAATGCATCATAATAAAGTTACCACATCTATCTGAAATAAAGATAATGATTAATCAGTGTTTTAAAAGCGAAAAACAAATGTCAAGACCCATGGGGCTTGAAGTGAAAAGCAAGAAATGAAGTGCATGCTTCTTTAAAGTGAAGTGCATAGCTCACAGAAAATTAAAATCATACATACATGAATTTAGCATAATGATAACCAAAATTCAATAAAATAACTGATTTTGACATCTCATAGGCAACAATGTCAATCTAATCCAACTCCTCAAAATTGAGAATCAAAGAATCAATTGTTTCTCGTAGGGTCACTTTATATGTCACTGCATTGAAGCACGCATAACAGAAACGGATACACTGGTCAGTGAAGCAACAACCCCTCACTTCGCGTCACTTAAATCCACAAAGGAATGACTTGCAATAACATTATCAGTAACACAATCTACAACCTCCATTTAACGGTTAGAAGTACTATTCTATGTCCAAAACAAATGGTAACAGTCTAAAAGCTTCAAAGTGTCATAAGATATTTAAAGCAGTGACACCTAAAATGATTTGGTCTAACCTTATCACAAGCAATGTAGGAACCAGATTGGCATCGACAATCTTCCTTTGTTAAAGCTAAACAATACTCCTTCACCTAAGAACCACCTTTGCTTTTGAACTGAAATACAATTTAAATAAAAAGTATCAATTAATATGAAAAAATACACTACAAACGCTTTAACAAAGAAACAAGAGACAAGAAAACACGTGCAGCAGAATAACAAACAAAACTCAAACAATAAAGATAAGAGAATCCATTTCAAATAAAATGCAAAAAAGACAAAGTTAGAGTGAAGAAGAAATGCATTTGGCACACTGCAATTGAAGTAGAAATATGAAATAGTTGTGACTTGGCAAGTTCCACTTATTTCCAGAATGCATTGTACCAAAGATGCCTCTCTCTCCTACAAAGGTAAGTGTAAGGTCTGAGTACATCCTATCCTCCCCTGCCCCCTCCAAGTATGTTGCATTGTACTAAAGAATACAAATATTAATCAATTCATTATATCTGCTAGAAATTTATATCTATAGAAATTATCAAACAGAAAGTTTTTGACTGGGGACAATAAGTTGTGATGGATACAATCACAAAAGGTGGGATTGTCCAATACCTTTGCAGCGACGGCAGATTCCTTTGCAGTGGGACGATGAATAAGGTCCAATAACTCCTCTCCGGTTTTTGATTTCTGCATTTCCTTGAAACTTTTCTTATTCAACATATTCTCTAAATCCTTCATCTCATCTTCTTCTGACCTAGGTTTTGAAGCAATGGAATTTCCTCCTCCTATGGGCCCCATTGGTGGTCTAGGCATAGGAGGTGGAATACCAACACCTCTCGGCATCCCCATCATACCCACCATTCCTCTATGCCCTCCTCTTGGACCACCGATATTCCCGGGAAACATAGCTGTCATCCCTTGCATATGAGGATGCTCCCACATTTCAGTCATTGCCCTTCCCATTCCAAAAACTCCTCCATTATCACTCCCTCTTTTCACCATTTCCTGATTATTCCGATTTCCTCCACCAACATTTCCCTCGTTCTGGTTACTTTCCGGCAATTCTTTCAATAGCCTGGTCCTATCAATATTCAACACCATAATCCTAGATTTCCCACTAACCACAAAATTCTCCAATTCTACACAGCCATTATCCTCTCCCATCGATTTCAATGCCATTTCCACTGCCATAATTGCCCCCGACTCCCCTCCGAGCTCCCTAATAGCTGCCTTTTCAGCAGACGTGTTCGACTGATCATTCTCTAACTTCCTTAACAAAGTAGACGAATCAATAGCAGTAAACGGCACTCGCTCCAACAAACATACTGCAACCATCGCCCTCACAACCGACAATGGCCCACCACATTCATCGATTACCATTTTCTCCTTCTCACTACCACTTCTAGAAAGTTCTGAAACACGTTTACCAGTATTGGGATTGATCTTTGGGACGAGTAAATTAGGGTTATGGTTGGGGGCGTTAGGAAGGGGGTTGGGTAAAGGGGTAAAGGGTTTCCCATTTAAGGATGAAATGGTCTTAAGAGAGAGGTCGAGTGAAGAGACTATGTCAGGAACTATGGTTTGTAGTGAGGCGATGAGTTCCAACTGAGCATTGTGTAGGGTTTGTATACGGGTTTCGTGTTGTTGCCGGAGATCCTTCACGGCGGCGATTTCGTCGGTGCCGTCAGAGTGAGTTTCCATTGGTGTTTCTTATCTTAGCTGCAGATGGAGAAGGGTTTTTATGTTGAACAAAAGAGGTATTGCTCCTTAGGGACCAAATTTTGCATATTATACTCTACATACATTTTTGTTTCAATATAAAGTTATCATATTTATTTGAAAATAATTATCATCGACATAAATAAGACATAATTCATAAATCTCTCTTCAAATTTTGCCTAATAGTACTAATCTCCCTCATAGTTCATGATATCATAATAACCTCCCTTGTTTTGATTTCTAGTAACAATTCTTTTAATTGTTACAAATCCATTTAATTTGGTGGATGTTTTATTCATCTAATTTCCTAATGTATGTATCTATTTACTAGAGATACTGCTTGTGCTTCATACGATCATGAAAGAAATCAAAATATAAGTTAATAGCTAATGTTTAATTTTGATAAAGAAAAATCAAGATAGTAGCTAGATATTATAATGCGTATGAAAAAATAATCCTAACAATTATATATATAAAAAAAATACCAATAAAGAGAATTCAAGTGTATAAGCTCAATATAGTCCTTGAAACAAAAGGTTTGCATGCTCAGATGTCATAATTAAAGATGATAGACAGATTTGCATACCGTTTTTATGACCTTCTAGATTCTGAATGTTAAGTTGAAGTTTTAATGAATTGACAAATTTCTCAGGATAAATGTAACATGATACCCGGTCTCATATCAAAAACTGAAATTGAAGTCTTATCCAAATTAACACTTCTTGATTGGTACATTTAGTTGGAATTTTTTAAAGATAATGTTCACATCTGTCAAAGAGCATGCGTGGTCAGATATAAATTAAAATATTGTATAAAATATTATTTTAAGATATCTTGGAAAAAGAAAAAGGAATATGCTTTATGTGTAAGCTTTTGTCTATAAAAGGAATTTTTTTATATATATTCTCTCTTTCCCCTCTTGAAAAGAATTCTTTGTTTAAAAGCTCAAAGTGACTTACCATGATGGAAGGCAACATCTTCACACATGCAACATCATCTTCTCAATTAAGAAGGAATAAAGCAAATGGAATGAAGGTTGTAAAGTATGGTAGACAGCATGGGTGCACACGACAAAGAGGAACTTCAACATAGCTATATATTGAAGCATTTGAAGACATGAAAAATCATCTAGAAACAGAGTGAAAAAGAGTCTTAGTGAGAAGAAAGAAATCATCCTCAAGAACAACTTGGTCACTACATTATTCTACTCTTATCATTGTTGTTCTAAGGATAATTCTTCAAAGTGTAATTTTTTCTTTCTTCCATCTGTAAACCAAATTCTACTCTATAAAAGAACTTGGTGTTTTGGTCAAAACAAATCTTTCTTGTATTCTGGGTCTTTAGCTAGAGTTAACTAAGAAGAAAAGTCTAAACTAGTTTGGGAAATTAGTTTAGTGGGCAACAAGGGGTTGTTGCTTAGGTGGAAATTTCAGGTATCATTGTAAGGGGGAAGGGATTAGGAGATTAATCCTTAGAATTATAAGAGGTTGTAATAATTTTTGCTCTTAGATGATAATGAAATTTCATTGAAATTTTACAGGCATGTCGTGATTTTTTACTCCCTTGAGCAAGGGGTTTTTCACATAAAAATCTTGTGCATTTTTAGTTCTGTTCAGTTCATTTACTGTAACAAGGGACCTGGTCCTTGGTTAGATTGGCAGCACTCATTCTAACATTGAAAATTTTAGAAGAGAAAAGAGCTTTAGAAGAAAAAGAAAGGTTAAGAATGACCAAATTTGAATATAGAGAAAACATCAATTCCATTTGAACTACAAACCTTTTCTTTCCTGCTTGTCATTAATTCTAGCCACATGACCATCTATTATAGGCACAATATTGTTATAAATAAGTAAAACATAACATGAAAATTTGATCAATTCTCATGAAAATTCAACAATTATGACGACACATTGTTATATTGAATGGTTATGATAATAATATTTCGCAAAATTCATATGTAGTTTGTGCTTATTGGCCATTCACCATGTAATTATTGCCAGAACTTTACAAAATCACTTAAAAATTTTACACTTTTACTAGACTCTCATCATGCAATCTTATTTCAACTTTGTGAAATATTTTCAACATTCCATAAAATATATTTATGGATGCAAGTAAGAGTACTATATGCCTGTCTACTTATTGTTGCATTGCTCTCAGAGATGATAAATCCCCAGATATTATTCTTCTTCT
Organism: Solanum virginianum; assembly: GCA_000787875.1. Classification (NCBI taxonomy): domain Eukaryota; kingdom Viridiplantae; phylum Streptophyta; class Magnoliopsida; order Solanales; family Solanaceae; genus Solanum; species Solanum virginianum. Next base: position 23,331 of record DF363458.1, read on the forward strand.
ACTTCCTCTAATTGTACGAAGTAGAACTGAAAGACACTCCAGAACAGACGATTTGTGTTTAGTTTGACAACATAATGATTTGCATCACCTCATTTGGCCCCTTAACGATTCATGTAAAAAATATTGATCAGTACAATTGATATACATCTTCTTCTCATTTGTGTTGTCTTTTAAATCCAAAAGGTCTATAACAAAAGTTAATTTTCAATGTTTTCAAATCATTCAGTGATATCGAGCAAAAAATATAGAAAACTAAGCACTATTTATTGACCCCTAACTTGCGGTTGACCAACGATTCAGTGATAAAATATTAAGACTCAATAGAAAAGTCTTAAAAATTTTCCAAGAGATGGGTAAGCGTTCAATTTCCATTTTGAGAAAAAACTAATCACTCAAAATGACCACTAACTTGCGGTTGACCAACGATTAGGAAGTTTGACTATCTTTGAAAACTTGACTAAGTTGGAAAAAAATTGACTAATTTTGAGAGAAATTGACTAAATTTGAAAAGATTAACTAATTTTGAAAGAAGTTGACTAAATTTGAAAAGATTAATTAATTTTGAAAGAAGTTGACTAAATTTGAAAGGGTTTGCTAATTTCGAAAGAAATTGACTAAATTTGAAAGGATTGACTAATTTTGAAAGAAGTTGATTAAATTTGAAAGGATTGACTAATTTTGAAAGAGATTAACTAAATTTGAATGGAATTGACTAAGTTTGAAAAATCGACTAGGTTTGAAAAATAGACTAAGTTTGAGAAATTTGACTAAATTTGTAAAATATTGACTAAATGTGAAAGAATTGACTAAGTTTGCGAAATGGACCAACACTTGAACTATTTTTACAAAAGGTTTTTACTAAAATAAATTGTAGAAATAGTTCTAACATTAAGAAAATTCTTAAAAAGAGAATTAACATAAATGAAGACATGCTGGGGAAATTAATTAGATTAAACAAACAAATAATACTTAGTTAATGTTAGACTTAGAATCAAATAAATACAACCAAATAAAGGATAGAGAATAAAGTCGAGTTTTGGGCTTTAACAAGGCCAAGTCTTCAACCTGTCCTATTCTAACAAAATAAACCATTTGGGCCTGCTTAGCCCATTTTTCAGCTGCAAACTTGTTGCTGCTCCAAACAAATAGGCTTCCCATATTATTGTGTATACACATAATGTATACTATATGTATATCAGTATATAAACACTGATTTCCTGCTTCCAAGACTTGTACCATCTCCAAATTTGAACTTGACCCTGTGACTGCTTCTTTGTCCAGTGAAGTGAGGCTGACTCGATAGAAAAGGGGACTTGGGCCTCCGTGGCCCAAGAGATGCAAATGATGGTCCAAAATGGACCCGGAGGAAATCACATGCAATAAGAGCGGAAGAACAAAATTAAATCTCTAACAAAACACTCAATAATGTAACATATCCAGCAAATTGAATCTAAACGTAGAAAAGCAAATTACCAATAACCTTTGCAACACTGACATTATATTCATAAAAATAAAATAGAAATAAATCCAATTTTAGAAAAATTTAATTACACTAGCAATCCTTTATGTCTCTAAAGTCAAGTTGAAGCGAGGGAACAACATGAAATAGACATTACTCAACTCTATTCATAACACAAAACAATGTGATGATATACCTAATTATGTAGTAGACAAAAATTGACACTCCATCATTATGAGAAAATTGTTAACTAAAAGAAAACAGAGAAGAGGATGAAATCTAACTACTACAAATATATGGAACAAACAGGTAACTTGTGTAAGTTCAAATTCTCCTGTTCATCTTTTAACAACTTATGAATAACTTATTAGTGTATCTAGATACCAAATGCAGTAACTAAGTGAATAACAAGCAACAGTGAGGAAAAACTCAAGATCCTCAAACCCAAAACATATTCTGGTTTCAAATTTCAACAAGTAATCAAGAGGATATTTTAAAAATGAAATAAAGACATTATAATGAGCTAACAGGCAGCAGCAAGGGCACTGATGCGCCTGAAAGTAATAAAAATTGAAGTCGGGATATGGGGATGTGAGCAAGAAACAAAGGTTAAAATAACAAGAGAAGAACATAACAGGTTACTCTTCCTTGCTAAACCAAGTAGATCCTATTATGTAGCAAGTCAGCTGTTGCACGACAACTTTAAACATGATTGGACCCTTTCAAGGCACACGGAGGAGCCAAATTTCAAAGAAATATCTTAACACATGCTCAAATGAAAGTGAAGCACAGATTATCATCATCTAAATCTCTATAATGCCATATACTCACTAGCAAACAAACACTCTAACAAGGATACTTGATTTCCAATTCACAAGAGTGAAAATAACATTCCAGGAAGAGGAAGATGCAGACAAACTTCAGACCATCTAACATTTTAGTATAAAATAACAAGGACAACATCATGTAACTAAGATGATCAGAGGATTAACCCGGAAAATATGAAGCACACATCATTTTCAAGAACCTTAACTATTATTTCATCAGTCAAGAAAGCTCAAATAGCAGCCATGAATAACCTTATACTTGAGTTTCAAACTCAAATCATTTGCAGCTAAGAAAGAGACTCTTAAGACACAATACATGCATTACCATGATTTTAAAAAAAATCATTTCCAGGCACAAACCTCTTTTTCCTAAAACAAGAAGCAGAAATCAAACAAGAAGACGGCATGGCTAAAAAAAAACTTTCAACATGAACTCGAGAAATGGATAACTAAAGGCTGCCTCAACCCCTCCGTTCGATATCAAACAGAGGTGAGTAATGAAAAATAAAACTACGTAGCTATTTTAAACACAAACTAGATAAAGGAAGCTTATGAAACAGCAAAGACATCAAGCTATAAGGGCATCTCCAAGCTCCATAAGTCAAATTTTTAGATTGAACAGAAGCAAGACTCCTAAAGCAGAAAATTTTGATCTTCACATGAATTGGGAGACTTGAATAAACTTCAGATTAGAAAAAAATAACTCACAACCATTATTGGTAAATCATCATGAGGATTAAACTTAGTTAATCATGCTTAAATCAGAGATAAAATGAAGAAGCAAGATTGATGTAAAACAGTGATGTGAACTTCTTATAATAATAAGTAACAATCTCAAATTAGGACTCTTCTTTGATCTTTGAAAACATAGAGAAAGATATCAACGACAGTGATTTGATTAAGGCTTCAAATTAATGAGCCTTAAGGAAGAGGATAACATATAAAGCCATGAAACAAAGATAAGATTCAACTTAGTTCATGACAAGTGCAGCAATGACCAACACACTCAACAGAAAAAGGAAAACTTCAGCATAATACAACCCTCCAACCCTTACTCGATTAAATTAATGAGTATAATAGCCATTAATCAGACAAGAAATCTAGAATAGCCCATGCTTAACAAAACTCAAAATGAAGCACACAACCGTTTGAAAAAGAAAACGAGAGGAGTAGATGAGAATGTTATCTTTTCCAAAGCAGCGGCCTGGGACTTTGAGCTTCAACAGTGAACTTCGACACCACCAACTTCGTTCAAGACACCTTATCCTCAGAATCGGAAAGCTCTCTAAGTCAATGGACTTCTTCCTCCTTTTCAAAAAAAAAATGAGGCTAAGAAACAAGAATCTTTCTAGGATTTTGAATGCTTTTTCTAGATTAAGAATGGCTTTATGTGTGCTTTGTGAGAATAATGAGGACTCTCTTGAAGATTAAAAATGAAAATCTTCTCAGGAATCCCAAGGATTAAGAACGACTCTAATAACCGAAAAATTATGTTCTTTTCTTATCAGGAAAAAATCACCCCTTGTGATGGACAAGGGATTTTAGGGCAACATTTATAGGGAAAATCACAGCGCAATTTAGAGAAATTGGTAGAAATTAAATTCGAAATTCACATTCAATCTTTGGGGACAAGAATGTCTGATATTTGTTGAAAAATCTTCATCGGATTGAAAACCTTCGCCATTGATTGAGCGATTAAGCGCAAGATAGGATAAAATACACGCATAGGTGATATTTGTCGGGTCTGTTGGGTCGGGGTTGTCTAGAATCATTGAAGAGAGAGAAGAGTGTGCGCGTGTGATGGTGAGGAGCATAGAAAGAAGAAGAAGAAGAAGAAGGAAAAAAGGGGGGTGCGTGCGTGGTCGCTGTATGTAGGGGTGAACAAAACCAAATCGAAACCCGAACCAAATCGAAACCAAAACCAACCCGACAAAAAAAACCCGACTGATGGTTTGGTTTGGTTTGGTGTTGACGAAAAAAACCCGACTATATTTGGGTTGGTTTGGTTTTAATTTTAAAAAAACCAACCCGAATCAAACCAACCCGACAAAAAAAACCCGACTGATGGTTTGGTTTGGTTTGGTGTTGACGAAAAAAACCCGACTATATTTGGGTTGGTTTGGTTTTAATTTTAAAAAAACCAACCCGAATCAAACCAACCCGACAAAATATATACACATATATATACATATATACATATTTATATACATATATATACACATTTATACACATTATATATATATATATATATATATATATATATATATATACACACACCCAAAAGTTTAGGGGCCAAATATACAATACATACATCTTTGTGGACCGCAAGTTTTTTTTAATAAACTCCTTCACCTCTTAATCAATTAATCACCTACCAAAAACCCTAGCGCCCACAAAAGCTTTCAACGTTTTTCTGTTCTGCAAGAGGAAGAAGAAAACAGTAGCGCCGCACAAAAGCTTTCAAGGTTTCTCTGTTCTGCAAAATCTTTCAAAGTTTCTCTGAACAATAATTCTTCGAGGTATGTTTTCAATAAGTTCTTTTTTAGTTTCTTTCAATTTGCAATGTTTTTCTTGTACTCGTTCTCTTTCGATTGTTGTAATATGCTTCAATATGAGTTATCACTATTTTGGTTTCAATCGATTTGACCTTTCGAGGTGTAAAGCACTCACCATTGTTGTTGACCTCGTCGACAACCTTCTTGGTAGTGTCGTTCATTGGTTCTTGGCTTTCTGTAGCTGTATAAACTACATAGTCCAAAATAAAGTGTTGACAGGTTTAGGATTTACTTTAGCCTGGAGAAATTCCAGCAATGGTTGTGGAACTGAGATTAAGGTTCCTATAATTCGAAACAAAACAAAGTCGTACTTGTAGTTTAATTCATCCTGTAAAGGGACTGCAGAAAATTTGCGGATAGATGAGTAGCAGTGTACTTGTAGTGTTAATTAGAAAGCCTCGAGGAGAAAGATGTGAAACCTCGAGTCTTATTGATATAGGTGAATTATATTTGACTAATTTATGTGAATTTGTATCTCTTAATCTTGTCTTCCTACCTTTTTGTCTGTCAGTTCAAGAATGTCTCATCTATGTGAGCTCTGGCTACTTTGTTAACGTTGGCTCATAGAGATATCATGCTTGGCTACTTGTACAAGTTATTGCACAAAAAAGAATGTTCAAATATAGAGCAGAACATATTTTTCTATGCCATAAAATAACTTTTGGTATTTGAAAGCTAATTACAATTTTTCATCATATGCAGTAACTTTCTTTCGGATGGAAACTACATCTTCTGCACCGGATATGGAGGTGATTGCCAACATTCCTCCGACTATGCCAGCGACATCTCAACAAGGTGACGAAGTGACTCCACATCAAGGTACTCCTAAAAAACAAAAAAGGACAACTCCTCTAGTACCTTCCTGTCGTTTCTCTGTTTTCCCCTTGCTTGGACTGTTTTGAAAATAGTATTTTCTGTCTTACTAAGGTGCAAAAAATGTTTGAGGAAGAGGAGAAATAGCGGATACCAATTGCACAAGGGCTTCTTTGTGACTCGGATGAACCCATCATTTGTTTGTGCTTCATTGGACTGCCTTGTGTTCTGTGAGGAACATTGTTGAGCAAGCTGCTGTGCGTGATGTTCAGGAAGCTTGTGCTTTTGAATGTGAGGTTCTTAGAGCATTTTCAAAGCCCATGTATTGCACAATAGTTTGCTAATGTGAAATAACTCGAATATGTTCTATATGCAGTGTACACTCTTCCTAAACTCTGCTTGAAGATGCAATACTGTGTTTCGTGTGCAATTCACTCCAAGGTGGTTAGAGTCCGTTCTCGTACTGATAGGAGAATTCGTGAGCTTTTTGAAGAGTATGAGCAACATTTCAGGAAATACTATTGTTTGCTTGCTGTAGCTTGTTAATACCAGGAGGGATATCAGCACAGGTTCACTTAAATATCACCTGTCTGTACTGTTTACTATTTGCATAGAGACAATAATGAGGGTTTCTTCATGAACTTTGCTATTCTATGATATTCTTTTGCTGAATTGGAGTTTGTCTCTTCTGTGGTTATTACAGGATGATCTTCCAAAGACAGGACAAGCTCCACGCCCTGCTGGAGGACCCCCTGCTGCACCACACGTTTAAGTTGTTAGGGTTTCAGGTTTTGGTTAATCTGATAGCTATGGCTTGTTTTACATCTGGTGGTTTTTGACAGTGTACTGTTTTCATTTATATAATGAGAGACCTATTACCATGTTATGGAATTGAATTTTGAACGGAAAACAGAGATTTATATTTTCTAGATGGTGGACTGCTTTTAATTTGTGTTCTGATAACCTGACCTCACATCTATCTGAATGGGTTTTTAGTTACTTCAATTCCTGATTCGAATTGATGGATGGGGTCTTTCTGTTTTCTCTGTTGTTGTTTCTTTGTTTTCTCTGTTTTCGAATTGATTACTGCTGTTGTTTCTTTGTTTTCTCTATTTTCCCCTTGCCTATTACTGCTGCTGTCAATGGGAAACTTGAAAAAACCCGAAGCAAACTGCAAAACGAACCAACTCGATTTCGTGAAGTTTCTTCGTATTTTCTATGAAAAAACTTTGAAATTTTCAGGAAGTTCATATGCTACTTCCAACTCTTTCTTTCATGACTTTTTTAATCTACGAAATGATATTATTAAGTATACTAAACATGATGATCTGGTTTTGGTTGATATGGCAAAGAGAATGAAATCCAAGCTGGATAAATATTGGGGGAAATTTGAGAATATGAATATGTCACTAATTGTTGCTGTTGTATTGGATCCCAGATACAAAATGAAGTATGTGAACTATATTCTTCCTATTGCGTATGGTTCGTTGTTGGGAAAACTTAAATCTCAAGATGTGTATTCTACTTTGAGTCTCTTGTATAATCACTACAGTGAGTCTTGCTCTGAATCTTCTAATGGCGATATTGAACATGACAATTACAATATGGGTGAATCTAGTGATTTGTTGCAAGCTCAGTGGGAGAGATATATGGAACATGGTGAAAATTGTGAAAAAAAATCTGAACTTGAGACCTACTTGACAGATGAGGTGGTGAATATCAATGATTTCAATATCTTGAGTTGGTGGAAAGCTTCATCTAGTAGATATCCGATTATTTCGAGAATTGCAAGGGATGTTCTTTCTATTCCTATATCTACTGTTGCATCTGAATCGGCTTTTAGTACAAGTGGTCGAATTCTTGATACTTATCGAACTTCTTTGTCTCCAAAAATGGTAGAAGCTCTTATTTGCACCCAACAATGGATTCGATCACCTACTAAAGAATGCAAATTTGAAGACATATTGGAAGAAGTCTACCAAATTGAGCAAATTGAAGAAGGTAAGTTTATAAATTAAATTCTTGATTAAGTATGATTTTACTGCTGTTGATTCTCTGTTTTTCCTTGCTTGGACTGTTTTGAAAATAGTGTTTTTTGTCTTACTAAGGTGCAAAAAATGTTTGATGAAGAGGAGAAACAGCAGATACCAATTGCACAAGGGCTTCCATGGACAACAGATGAGCCAGAGGTAGCCTAAACTTTTCACCATAGTTATTTCTAACCAGCAAGGACTTTATATGTGAATGCACTGATCAACAATATTATACCTGCATTGATCAGATATGTGAATCTTTAACTTCAGGTCCTTCTCATGCCATTGACATAACAAGAGAGGTAAACACCTAAACACCTACAGATATTATAGCTCAAACAGGATTGATATATTTTTTTTCTGTTAGCACTTGGCTCATGTTTATGCTCACTATTATATTTTGGCTCAATTGATTAAAACTCATATTTTCAGGTTGTTAATGGCTTCTTCTGCAATGGAAAACCTGTCCCTAATCATGATATGAACTCCAGCCATTCTACTGCTCCTGGTGTGAGTCATCATTTGCTGACTGACATTGTTTAATCAAATTGGAAAACTTGTCCCTAATCATTTACTCATTTCCTGTTATGTACATTTAACTACTCTTGACTTGCTATATTAAGAAGATTTTGATCTGGTTCTATCTGTTTTTTCCTGGTAATATTCATAGTATTTAAGAGGTTTATTGGTCTGCTCTCTACCTTGCAGACATAGTTTTTAAGAGGTTCATAGTATTTTGATCTACTTGCTATATTGGTATAAAGACATAGCCCAAATCTCCGCAGGCCTTGGTTTGCCTAAATATATTTTATCCAAAAATACTATTAATCTTTTACATGATCCACCAGGCCTTGGTTTGCTACTCTTTCAGATATTTATTTATCCACTGGTGGAAAGGATTACTGGGACTGCTGCTGTCAATGGAAAACTTGAAAAAACCCGAACCAAACCGCAAACCGAACCAACCCGAAAAAACCCGAAATTGAAAAACCCGAATGGTTTGGTTTGGTTTGGTTTGGTTTATATATTTAAAAACCCGACATAATTACAACATTATAATGTTGTATCTGAGATGTCGATACTATTATAGTTGGCATAACCATCTTCTTCTTTAGTTATTTTCTCATGGAGATCTGCTAATTCTTTTTCTGCTCCAGGGGACCATGTACACCCCTGTATGTATATGTATGTAATGAGTGTACATGTTATTGAAAAATAAAATTTGGGCCGGGTTAGAATATTTGGGCCAAGAAATTAGATTTAGGTCCAAAAGAAAGCTGAAAACGGTTTACATGGGTAGGAGATTTAGATTTAAGAAATTAGTCATTTCAATTGCAAATCTTGATCAAATTGGATTAAAATGATGAATATGAATAAAATAAATTTTATTAATTAATTAAAAAGCCTCTTAATTTCAACAAAATAGAATAATCAATCAAAAGGTAAAAATCTTTGATCATGAAAGGTGATTAACCAAACGTGACAAAATCATCAGCAGATCATAGAAATAAAGAAAATTATATATGAAAATCACTTAAAATGTTTTGAATTTTTATAAACGCTATCTATTTTAAGTTATTTAAAATTGAAGAAGCTTGATAATTAATTTATATTGTGGAGGACAAAAATTGGATGTCAACAAAGTCATTTCATGAATGGAGGAAGAATACATAGGAAAAAAATGACAAAGTATGAAAATTAGATAATGTCTAAAGAGTATGAATAAAAAGTGATGCAATTTTCACGAGTATTTGGTGTGATAGTTACAATGAATTTGAGTGAGAAACGAAAAGTAGCATACTTATGGTGTTTGGAGGGTTTAACCACACTGCGAAGAAGATCATTGGGGTTATGATGGTTGAACTTTAATGTATAAAAGGGAGAAATAGTAATTTGGCCTCATCTTTTAGTAAAGTGTCATTTAAGCAAATTTCATACCTGTTGGAGGAGTCTAATTTTTGTAAAATAATTTTTCTCAAAAAATAACAATGTTGTATTGTGGTTGTGCCACATCATCGACTCTAACATCCTCTTTTATATACACAAAAAATTATATTAATTGAATGCTATTGTAACACTCCAAATTCATTTCACCTAGTCTGGGCATAGGCCCTAAGGAAACTAAAAAAAATGATGCAGGAAAGTCATTGGAAGAAAAACCACGAAGGCCACCTACAACTCATACTGTCATCCACGACCCGTAGTTGAGGTCTCATAGGTCACCCATCTAAATTGGTAAAATTTTCTAAGTCTAAGGCCCATGCACGAGACAACATACGACCCATAGATTTTGTTTTGTTGCTTATTGGTTCAAAAATCAACTTTTTAGAATCTCGAGTTGCGAGTTGTTAGAAGGTCCGTAAACCAATGTATGACCCGTAGAAGAGGTTTCGTAAATTCCATGTCAATTTTCAGTAATCAAATTCTTGGACACCCTCACCTACAAGAGGCCACCTACAGCTTGTAGATGGGGTTTCGTGGTTCCAGTCGGCAGTTTTAAGAGGAGCATTCTTGTCTTTTCCTAACCTTTTAAAATTAATTTTCACGATGTTTTGGACTTAATTTAAGTCTTATTAAACAACCCTATGTGTGTTGTACCTTAACACTTAGAAATTCTTGAGAGCATCGGAGAAGGGAGAAAATCAAGGATTTCAAGTTCAAACGCGAGGATTGACAGAGGGTTGACTGTTCTTCTGATTTCTAGGTATTTAAGGCTTTCTAAAGCGTGGGACTGAGTCCGTCCATGCATCCCTTCATAGTCTTCCTAGCCTCCTTGTTGAGCACCTTATCATGAATTACTCTTAATTGTGGATCATCAAATTGCTGAGCTTGTACTACTCCAATAAAGAAAATCTACCCTCCACAAGGCAAGCATTCTACCCAACTCAGAAATGTCAAGATGAATCATCTAGTTAGCTTGGGACTGAATATCCAAAGCTAGAAGTTGTTCCTCAACTAGTAAGAATGTCAAACTCCCCATCCTCGCCACTTCTAGCTTAAGGCATTTACTACTATATTCGTCTTGCCCGAATCATAAAAAATAGTAATATCATAGTCCTTTAGTAACACCAACTACCTTCACTACCTCAAGTTAGCATCTCTCTAACTAAAAATATACTGGAGATAAGGTGATCGGTAAAGATCTCATAGTGAGCACCATACAAATAATTCTTCCAAATCTTCAATGCAAAGATTGCCACCAACTCCAAACCATATGTGGGGTAGTTCCGTTCATGCACCCATTGAAGACTGCCACCAACTCCAAACCATATGTGGGGTAGTTCCACTCATGCATCTTTAGATGCCTAAAAGCATATGTAACAACTCTACCCTATCATATCAAAACACAACCCAAATCAATACTAAAAGCATCATAATAAATTATAAACCCCTAGCCCTCAACAGGTAGAATAAGAATGGAGTAGAAGTCAATAAGGCTCTGAGCTTTAGGAAGCTCGCCTCATATTTATCAAACTATTAGAATGTAACGTTCTTCTGAATCAATCTAGTCAAAGACACTACAATATAAGAAAATTCCCTCATGAACCATCTATAATACCCTGTTAACATAATAAAGCTACGAACTTCTATGGAAAAAATGGGCCTATCCTAATCACAAACTGCTGCCACCTAAGCCAGGTCTACCATAATTTCATCTTTGGACATCACTTGCCCCAAGAATGCTACAAATTCAAGCCAAAACTCACACTTAGTGATTTGACATACAACTGGTGATCCCGCAATGTCTGAAATAGAATCCTTAATTGCTACTCATGCTACTCTTTGCTCCTAGAGTAGACTAAGATGTCATCGATGAACACTATAACAAAAGTGTTTCTTGGATTGTTCTTGAAGACTTGTTCTTCATATATATATATATATATATATCATTGGGGTTATGATGGTTGAACTTTAATGTATAAAAGGGAGAAATAGTAATTTGGCCTCATCTTTTAGTAAAGTGTCATTTAAGCAAATTTCATACCTGTTGGAGGAGTCTAATTTTTGTAAAATAATCGTGCCCAAGTGTGGGTTCTAACATCCTTCCCCTCTTAAGAACATTCATCCCCGAATGTTACATAACCAAATGCGTACAACTTTTCACAAATAGCATTTAATATTAGTAGCCCATGTATCATACTTTAATTATAGGGAATTACCTGTATGGTAGAAAATGCCGGTCAC
>DF363457.1:0-10145 GCA_000787875.1 Solanum virginianum
TTCTTGGCTCATAATTAATCCAACGTACCAAAATATGGGTTCTAACAGAAGAGAAGCAATTGTGCAACAACTTGTAATATCATTCCTTATGTACTACCCTAAGTGAGGATTCTTGCACAAATTAGGTAATGACAAAAATGTAAAAATCTAAAGGGATAAAGGATGTGTAACTCAAAAACCTAAAATCATATATCATAAGAATGAACTTAATGAATACCATACATCGACTAGGGTTACAATTTCACTAAATTTACAACTCATAAAACATGGATTACAATCCACAAGCTTCAAAAGTTCTTGCTCACCTCAAAAGTAAGTGACATAACACTTAATTTATTAACTATATTGCTCGTTCTTTTCTCGTTTTTGATCACCACCCAATACTGAACACATAGAGCTTCAGCATCCCATTATAGCGTAGTTATACATGAAGCTACCTGATAATTTTTTGCCAAGCAAGTCCCATTGTGGAGGCCCTTTACCCAGTACCCACGAATTCATCTCAATATACCCTTCACCACTGGGCCCTCCAATTATAATCAAACTATGAACACATGCTCAAAATGCCAGACCCCACCCATGCCAGGATACAGCTCGTTTAGGCAACCTTCCAATGGTAACCTATGCTTTGCGTTCCATGTCATACTTTCTGACCTCCATGGAATCATAACTAGTAGCATATAATTAGTTGTTTACAACTTCCACCAATGAAGGTGGTTTCAAAGCAGGAGGGATGTCACTCTTAGCTGTGTTAGGTCGCATAGGACATAGGTTCGAGATTTCAGTTCATGTTTCTATTGCCAGATCATCCTCCTCTTCATATGTCAACAAAATTGATTTTGTTAGTCTAGTGCCTCCTATAACATAGAAATTACCATCCATGAAAATGCCAGCACATATTTTACTTGGCTGATTCATGCTAGATAAAGTCCTCCACGTTCCTTCCTCTGAATTGTACATTTTAGTTGAGCCGAGGATTTTAACTTGTGAATCATAACCACCAGCTAGAATGGCAATTTGACCACAGCTAGATAAACTAACAGAAATCTTGGATCATTTATTTGCATCCTGGATGACCAAATATTATTCAGTAAGTTATGCTTATAAATAACCTGCGCCAATACATCCTTTCCAAAAATAAGAAGCCCATGCCAACTGCTAAAGATTCCTTCTCGGAGAACATGACGTATTCAATTGGATTCATAGTCTACAGATGCATCCTACTGTGCCTAGTAGTAACAAACACTTCCCATTCAGGAGGTTGGTATGAGAAATACACCCAATTTTTAATGACATCATTTTTTCACCTCAACCTATAAAGTTCTACCTATAAATAATTACTAAAATTCACTATTTAAAGATATTACATGCCAAAATCTGATCTAGAGTATAGAATAAGAGAGCTGATAGAGTTATCATGGCCAATGCCATAAAAGCAAGCTCAAATCAGAATTATGCAGGAAAATGACTGATAGGATTGAAGTCCATAGTGGAAAAAGACCATTGAAAAATGATGAAAATATTCAACGAAATGTGCAAAAGTAGTTTGATCATTATTTAAATCAGATTTGTCCGAATGATTGAAGTCCATAGTGGAAAAAGACCATTGAAAAATGATGAAAATATTCAACGAAATGTGCAAAAGTAGTTTGATCATTATTTAAATCAGATTTGTCCCTAGCATAATGCTGATTCCTAGCTTGCTCATCTGCAGATGCTGAAGAATTACCAATGGATAAAACCACTCAGCTAGAATCATCGAACAGCTTTTGCACCATGCATTGCACATTTTCATCATTTTCTAATAGTCTTTTGCCACTCTGGACATCATACCTATCAATCATTTTCCTGCATAATTCTTATTTGAGCATGCTTTTCATATTATTTGCCATGATAACTCTATTAGCTCTCTTATTCTATACTCTAGGTCAGATTATGAAACCATAAAATCTTTGAACAGTGGATTTTTTTCATTATTTAGGAGTGGTGAACTTTATAGGTTAAGGCAAAATAATGGTGCCATTAAGCATTGGGTGTATTGCACATGTCAGCTCCCCAAATTAGAAGTGTTTGACCCTACTAGGCGCAATTGGATGCATGTATAGACCATGAGTCCAAATAAATGCTCTGTGTTCTCCAATAAAGAATCTTTGGCTATTGGTATTGAGCTCTTAGTTTTGGAAAGAATGTGTTGGTATATATTATTTACCACTATCACTTACTAAAAAATACATTGTCATCTAGGATGCAGATGAATGACCCAAGATTTCTGTTTGGTTCTGCCAGTTGTGGAGAGATTACCATTCTAGCTGGTGATTGTGATTCATGAGATAAATTCTTTAGCTCAGCTGAAATGTACAATTCGGAGAAAGGCACACGGAGGACTTTATCTAGCATGAATCAACCACGTAAGATATATTTTGACATCTTCATAGATGGTAAGTTGTATGCTGTAGGAGCAATTGGAGAACCCAAATCAAAGCTGTTGACTTGTGCAGAGGAGTATGATCTAGCAATAGGAACATGGATTAAAATCCCGAACATGCCCCTTGTGCGACCTAATACAACTAAAAGTGACATCTCTCCTGCTTCCCAAGCACATACATTGGTGGCAATTGTAAATAATCAATTTTATGCTATCGATTATGATACTATGGAGAACTGAAAGTACGATAAGGAAAGCTAGGAATGGTTTACCATTAGACGATTGTTTGAATTGGCTTTATTCTGGCAAGGGGAGGGTTTGGCCTTTTAGGCATGTGGTGATAGTTTGATTGTTGGTGGAGGGCAGAGGGGCAAAGGGTATACCAAGGTGAATTCGTGGGTATAAGGTCAAGGGCCTCCACAATGAATCTTTCTTGGTAGAAAGAGATCAGGTAGTTTCTTTTATTACTGCATTGTAATGAGATGATGAAGCTCCATGTGTTGGGTATTGGGTGCCGATCAATGCAATAAAATAATAAGAAATATAGTTAATACATTCAACATTATGCCATTTACATTTGTGGTAAGTAAGAAAATTTGAAGCTTGTGGATTGTAATTTAGGTTTTATAAGTTGTAAAGTTGATGAAATCGTAACCCTAGTTGATATATGGTATTCATGAGGTTCATTCTTATTATATATGTTTTTATTTTCTGAGTTATGCATCCCTTATCCCTTTTGATTTTTCCTTTTTTCTTGTTAAATTAATTTGCGCAAGAATCCTCCCTTAGGGTAATACTTAAGGATTTATATTACTAGTTCTTTCACAATTGCTTCTTTTACAAGTCAAATTGTGGTTAGGTTCAGGTGAAATTTGAGGTCAGATCCCAATGTTGAGTCTTATGTCATATGTCAAAATGGGGGCCTAATTCAAACTTGATACCAACTTAAATTTTAGATCCTAGATCAGGTCGAATTCTATTTAGGGTGTCGAGTTCTTAATTCTCAGCATTGGATCCCATAGTACTCACTAAGATCAAGTGGTAATTCCCAAGTTGGATCGGGTCTAGGTTTGATCGGGTCTGTGTTGAAACTAGGTTTTAGATCAATTATTGAGATTTGGTATTGGTGTCAGAGTCAAGGCATTTTAAATATCGGACTCTAGATCAAGTGTTGAGGTTAGCTTCCAAATTGATCATTGAGGTCAGATACTAATTCAAATATTATATCCTAGATAGAAAATTAAATTCTCGTCTTGAATGGATCATTAAAGTCAACTCAATTTATTAATTAGAAAAACAATAAGAAAATAATCTTCATAGTTGAGCTATGGTGAAGTAATACTTGCATAGGAGTATGATAGTAATCAAAGGGTCCAACCTCTTTGATTAACGTTACCATTACTGGAGATGACATCTACACAAAGGAGACAGATGGTCAGACTAAAAAAAAAGAGCAAGGGACATAACTTTACCTTTTATAGGTAAAGATGACATCTTCAAGCATACTGATTTGCAATAAATTGACCACCCAGAGATGATGGAGAATGAACTACTAATTCGAGAACAAGAGGAACATTAGAAAGGATGACTGAAAAGATGAAGAGGTGGAGCTTCTTGGATAAGGAAACCCTACATCTATAGGGTTTCTTTGACTATGTTTGTAGGCTTTCTAGCTATCCCTTTGTATTCAATGTTTGTGCTTAACAATATTTCCTATCTCAGAGGGCACATACCAATTTCACAATTTTAGCCAGCTACCATCACAAGCAAGAGGCATTCTAAATACAGACAAGTTTCAAATCCCCATATTGAGAATATGACCTGGGAAGGTAATAACAAGTAAAGATACTTAGGCCAGTGTTTGCAGATCAGATAACACAGCTACAAGGAAGCAAGCATATACGAAACATCACAAAAACTTATCAACAAAACACTTATTTGGTACTATCTACAAGCCTATCTATGTTAGCTCCAAAAAGTGTTTGAACCCATCAAAAGGAAGACAGTGGAGATGGAGATCTTGGAAAGCAAGGACCAATATCCTTGTCCATGAACATTGTTAGCAACCCTCTTCTCCTCTTCATTCTTGAGAGCGAAAGACACTTAACCAAAGGAAAAATGAAGATTGAAACAAAGCTGAGACATTGTAAAGAAATAATTGAACAGGAATGCTAAAGAAATCAAGGGGTCTGACCTCTTTAATCAACACTATCAAGGGGTCCGACCTCTTTGAGCAATTGCATTCTCAGATCAGAAACAAAGTGATATAAACTCCATGGGACCTTCTTATCTATATTGATCTATTATAATAGAAGCTGGGAATCCACTTCTAACAGAACATGATAATAACCATGTTGAATGCACCATTGTTTACCATAATTTGCAGCTTGAATTTCAGCTTGATTGTTGGTTCCATACCCCAAAGGAATAAAGAATGCATACACCATTACACCATGTTGATCTCTAAGGATTCCACCCCCCAATCCTCCACGGATTATTTAAAGCACTCCCATTAGTGTTGAGTTTCAACACTACATTAGGAGGAGTTTTCCATATAACACTAACAATCCTCTTTTCCTGTGAGCAACTATCAATCATATTAATACACTCATTGTGGCTACTAGGCCATGATAAGTATGGGAATGCAGTGATTAAAAGATGAAAAATATCTCTACAAATAAGAAATTCTACCCTTGCACTATTAGACTTCTCACCACTATATTTTGCTGAGCATCTATTTTTTGATAAATTTCTGCCGATAAATATAGGTAAGGACTGAATTAAGATCTTTTGAATCATATTTTTGGCTCTTCTTTGCCACCAGAAAATAAGCAAGTTGTTCAAAGATGTATGACTATAGGTAATACCAATGAAACTGGAAAAATATTTCCAGATGTGACTTGCAAACCATCTTGTGAAAAATATATGCTCAATATGATCAGGTTCTACCCTTATACAACAAACATACTTCACAGGATCAAGCCCAAAGGCAACTAATTTGTCATTTGTGGGAAGTTTCAATATTAATGCTCTCCATAATAAGAATGAAACTTTGAAAGTAATATTCTTATTCCATATGTGGGAATTCATCTGATTTTTATCCTTATTCTTTCTAATATCCTCCTAAGCAGAAGCAATGGTAAAGCATCCACTATCATTGAATTTCCAAATTGCTTCATCAAGAATGCCTGGTTGAAATTGAATCTTTGTCTGCAAAATTTGAGGAACCAATAAAGCTGGAGCATGTTGTCTGATCATACCTTTATTCCATTGTCCATCAACCAGAAAGTGATTCACTGTGATATTATTGAGTCTGTAACTGTCTGAAGTGTGATTAGCCAAAGGACCAATGCCTAACTAATCATCCCACAAAAAGAACATGAACTAGAATGCAATCTCCAAGATATATGTGACCCTACAACCTCCTTGTTTCTGACTAAGTATTTCCATATCAAAGACTGACTAATGTCCTATTTCTTAACAACTGGATTAGCCCTTTGGCAATACTTAACTTTTAGAAACTGACTCCAAAGAGATTTACAAGTTCTAAACCTCCACCACTATTTATATTGAAAGGCAGTACAGATATCAGCAAGACTCCTTACCCCTACACCCCTACATCTTGTGGATATCCAAGTGTTTCTCAAGAGGTCCAGTTATATTTTTTCCTATCTTAATCCCACTCCTAAAAAAAGTCAACAGCCATATTCTTTATTTACTTGAGAGTTATTTTTGGAGGAGATTTAGCAGAGAGAGTATGGATAGGAAATGACAGTAGCACATGCTTGATCAGAGTGATCCTAAAACCAGAACTTAAGATTTTTGCTTGCCAACCACTAATTCACTTCACCACTTTTTCGACCAAATCAGAGTAGTAAATTATCCTCTAATGACCAATATATAGAGGACATCCCAGATAATTTATAGGACTATTCTTCTTAGGTAAACTAGTTACATCTTTGATCAACTCAACCATGTTCATAGGTATATTATCAGTGATCATGATGTGACTTTTCTCTTTACTATCCATTTGATCAAACACAACTTCATAATTAGATAAGGTTGCCATGATAAGGTCAAGAGAATACCTATCAGTAGAAGAAAAAATAATAATATAATCTACAAAACTTATGTGATTGATTTGAGGCCCTCTACTCTCCATTTGAAAGCCTTTGTATGGATAATGAGAATGAAGAGCATTCAAACTTCTAGATAAAACCTCAACTCCAAGAATAAACAATGTAGAAGATAAAGGATCCCCTTGTTAGAGACCTCTAGTAGAATGAAAGAATCTATGTCTAGTCCCATTAATAATGATTGAATACTGATTGTTGCTCATAATCCTCCAAATCATATCAATAAACACCTCAGCAAAGCCAAATCTTCTCAAAATCAAGCAAGTAAATGACTAAGATACTTTATTGTATGTTTTGGCAATGTCTAGCTTGATAACAACATTATTACCCTCCTTAGATTTATGGATGCCATGGATGATCTCTTGAGCCAACATGATGTTTTCAAAAGTGGTTCTGCCTTTTACAAAGCCTAATTGGTTGGGAGAAATTAGGTTGGGTAAGATAGGGGCTAATTTGAGATACAACAACTTGGAGATAATTTTATATGAGAAATTATTGAGACCGATAGGCCTGAACTCAGTTAATTTGTTAGGATTTTCCACCTTGGGAAGCAGCACCAAGCAAGCATGAGTCATAGATTTAGGCATAGAACACCTACAAAAGAAGGACTGAACGACAGCTAGTACATGTATTCTGATAATATCCCACCACACCTGGTAAAACTTACCACTCATCCCATCTGGACCAGCAGCTAAAGAAGAATTCATAGAGAAGATGACTTGTTTAAGCTCATCCAAGGTAGGAGTAGCTTGAAGCATCTGATTATGCTTATCATTAACTAGCCTAGGGAAGCAATGTAATAGTTCCTCATCAATCCTATCCTTATGACCAGTAAATATACTCTAAAAGTGATTACAAGCTGCAACAACAATGTTTTCATCCCCTTGAATCTAAGTATCAACAGCAGTACAAACCTTATGAATAAACATTCTCCTCTTTCTGGTCCTCATCAAAGCATGAAAGTATTAGATGCCTTGTAAACCTCCATAATTGGGGATTATTTGACCTTATTCACCATGTATCATTTTTATTTCATCAATTAAGCAAGACATCCATATTATTAATAAACTTTAGGTCATTTTTTAAATGTCCTTACTTCTGCAATCTTTCTTTCTTTTCGTTGCAGCATTAATATTAGGTATAGGTCAAGTAGAAATTTAATATTGATAGAGTAGAGTAAGTAGGTATTTGCTTGTCATATTTTCTCTCCATATTTCATAGTTCCATGAGGATATTTCATAGTTAGCTTTTTCAGTGCATACTTATTCACTTCACTTGCCCTCATTTATAAGTAGTGGTTCTTCATTCTTTAGATAGTTGCATAAGAGCTCTGAAATTTTGTTTAATTCAAATCTTAGTTCTGTAGAATGGACATGTCCAATCCTTTGTTAGATTAAAAAGAACGTAAGATGTTATCCTTATCTTTCAATACCCATAGACTGTTAGTCGGTGGATCTTTACTATCTTTCTATAGTTTACTCTTTTGCTAGTAATTCATGAGCACCAAATATAACTTTCCAAATTAATTAAGATAAATAAATACTAATTAATGTGAATTACATTCATAGGTGTTGATGAATTTTTTTGTTTTGACACATCACACGATGGCTCAGCAACAAGACACCATAAGGAGGCCAACACCAAAAGCGTCGCTGACATGGATTATGTACACTCTCATCGGTGTTTTGTTAGGGGGGTTTGCTGTTGTTGCATGGTTTATTTATTTCATTTATTGTTTCCCTCATTATTTAGATAGGGCGGCTGCTCCTGCTCATATCAGGGTGCTTCGGCTCATATGCAGGGTGCTCCTGCTCAGATGCAAGGTGCTCCTGCAGTAATAGAGATGTAGAATAGATAATCTTATATGAATATTTGTACAAACTCATCTTATGTATGTAATTTAGGTATTTTCATTTTATGTATTGTCATTTTTAATACTTCAATATTTTGCGTTGGATTTGTATTAGAAAGTTGTAATTTGAATTTTTCAGGTGTACAAAACTTTTTCAACTCAATTAATTATCTATTTATATATGCTGGATCACAAATGTTCCAAACGAAAAATTCTCATTGAATGATTATTTTAAAAATCAGTGTCTTTTGTCTTCAATTCAAAATGTTTGTCAAATATGGATATGTATAAAAACTAGCCCTCCTCTTTTTTTCTTTGTAAGTGCGGTAGAAAATTGAGGACTCATTCTCATTTGTGGTTGATTTAGACTTGGGACGTAGAATCCCTTTGAAGAACACAATTTTTTAATCTTGTTGTGCTTAATTATTGAAGAAGTCAAAGCAGCTCTATTGAATCTTTTAAGGTTACGGTTGAATGTAATATTGAGAATCATTGCAATTGATTTTATAAGATTGAATATCAAATTTTGAGTCACTTGGAGTTGATTTAGGAAAAGTTTGAAGCAACAATGTGTTGCTAAAATATCTAAGTAAGTCTTGTGATTTGTCAAAATCTATAAATAATTCTTTCTAAAGGTGTGACCCAATACGTACAAAATATCCTAGTGATTTAGACAGACTTATGGCAAGTCAAGTGTTTTTGTCCACTCACGAAAACCTCTTGGTGATCCAATAGCTAGGGTTGTCAATGGAACGGTTCGATCAGTTATTTTTTTAAAATTATACCATCTCAATTATTTGGGTATTTTATAATGTACAATCAAAATTAAAGTTTTTAACCATCCCAATCATATCGGTTTTTCTTTGGTATCGGTACGGTTCAGTTAATTTTTTATGTTTTTATTTTTAAAATTTCACTTCAAAATACACTACAATTAAAATATTTTTTCCCAAATATATTTTTGAAGAAACACTTTATTTTACCATATTATTTGATCTAAAACTTCTTGCCATATTATTTGATCCAAGAATGTAGAATATTCTTCCCATATTATTTGATCTAAAACATTATATAGGAATATTGGCATGGATTGTGTCATATTGCTTGATGGAGTATCTATTATGATATTTTTTAATTTGACTCCTAGTTAATTAGAAGCAAATTAAAGAGCAAACATCTAAAATAGTTCAATCACCTAGAGACCTAGGACCTAGGTTATATTTTTTTTGAAATATATATATATATATATATATATATATATATATATATATATATATATATATATATATATATATCTATATATATATATATATGAACTAAAATTAATATTTTAATATAAAAAATAATTTACATACACGTAAGGTTATTTGATTAGGTTCGAAAATTTTTTGCGTTCTTTTATAAATTAAAAAGACAATCTCAATTATTTAGGATGGTTATAGAGTTAAATAAAAGACTACAATTTTATTTAAAACATGATAAAATTGGTTTCGTATGGTTTGGTTCAGTCAGTTTTTCGTATTCTTTTGACACCCCTAGTAATAGCTAAGTTTTGACGAACAAGCTATTTTTTTAAGAATTATTTAAGAAGGGTATAAAATATCCCTCAACTTTTGTTTATTAGTTAAATTTACTTTTATCATTTGGATGCAGTTACTTATACCCCTACTATCTACAAACTTATCATTTCTACCCTCAAGACTAATGATTTCTCACAAATCGATCTCAAATT
>DF363456.1:673-25734 GCA_000787875.1 Solanum virginianum
CAAGATATAGAGATTCCTACTTGGAAGTGAGAAGAGATTAATATGGATTTTGTGGTTGGTTTGTCCAAGACTAGAAACGGTTTTGATTCCATATGGGATGTGGTTGATAGGATGACAAAATTGGCTCACTTTCTACCGGTTAAGACTACATATGAGGC
This sequence comes from Solanum virginianum, assembly GCA_000787875.1. NCBI lineage: Eukaryota > Viridiplantae > Streptophyta > Magnoliopsida > Solanales > Solanaceae > Solanum > Solanum virginianum. Next base: position 832 of record DF363456.1, read on the forward strand.
TGAAGATTATGCAAGGTTGTACATTCATAACTTGGTAAGGCTGCATGGGGTTCCTTTGTCTATCATATCAGATCATGGAGCATTGATTATGCTAGGTTATGCAGTCACAACTTTGTGAGGTTGCATGGGGTTCCTTTATCCATCATATCATATTGTGGTGCACAATTCACTTCATACTTTTGGAGGTCTTTCCAAAGAGCTCTTGGAACCAAAGTAAAGCTTAGTACGACCTTTCACCCTCAAATGGATAGCCAAGCCAAAAGGACTATCCAAACACTTGAAGACATGCTTAGAACTTGTGTATTGGAATTTAAGGGTAGTTTGGATGATCATTTTCCATTAATTGAGTTTGCATATAGCAATAGCTATCATTGTAGTATCGGTATGGCTCCTTTTGAGGCTGTCTGTGGTAGACATTGTAGATCACTAGTTGGGTTATTTGAGGTTTGAGAGGTGGCTCTATTAGGTCTGGATCTGGTTATGGATGCTTTAGAGAAGGTAAAGATAGTTAGACAAAGGCTAAAAATAGCCCAAAGTCTCCAAAAGTCTTATGTCGATATGAGAAGAAGGGATCTTGAATTCAAGGTTAGTGATTGGATTTATTTGAAAGTGTCACTCATGAAGGGTGTGGTCTATTTTGGTAAGACGGGCAAGTAAAGCCCTATATATGTGGGTCTTTATAGGGTGATTAGAAGGATAGGTAAGGTGGCCTACAAGTTGGATTTGCCTAGAGGAATAAAATTGGATCATCCTGTCTTTCATGAGTCTATGTTGAGGAAGTGTGTGGGTGATCCTAATGATTGTGCCTCTTGAAGTTGTGGGGGTGGTTGAAGACAATAGGACATATGAAGAGGTTCCAGTAGAGATCTTGGATAGGCAAGTGATGAGGTTGAGGAGCAAGGAAGTTTCTTCCTTTAAGGTCCTTTGGAGGAACCAACAAGTCGAAGGTTCTACTTGGGAGGCTGAAGCAGATATACAAAAGCAATACCCTTATATTTTCAACTACACTCAAGCCTAAGATATTGATCTAAGTCCTTTATATGATCTCAAGTCTTAAGTTCAGCCCTCATGTCATTGCATATGTTTATGTTTAACTTGACAAGTTCATGATGATTTTGCACTTATGATGAGATATTTGAAATGATGTTTAAGTGCATCATTGCAACTCTATGTAGGATGAAATTGTCATGTTTGTGTCCCTCATATACATTTCTTTGACATTCAAAGATGAATGTTCCCAAGTGGGAGATATTGAAATGACCCAAAAAAGTGCCGGAAAATGTGCCTCAAAAGTGCCCAAAATCGTAATTTCCACATATCTCAAAATCGTGCATGATATCAAAATTTGACTTAATATTCTTGTTCAAGGGGTAAAATTGAGTGGGAAATAGGTGTAAGCCCGATTTTATAGAAAATGAATTACAATTTTATTTTCCCAAAAGTCAAATTCCAGCGAGGTTTTTGCGCCCCCGGCGCGACGCGCCAAAGGCGCGCCTCATTACAAATTTTGCCTAGTTTTTTTATCTTGGTCCGAGGGATTTGGGTCATGGGCCTAAGTGTTCCCATACATGAAAATGCTTATACTTAACCTTATTTCACCCTCATATCATTTAAGACATTACCAAACACTTAGACAATATTTCATCTCCAATTTCAAGTCTCAAAAACTCATTCGGATCTTAAGGTTCTCATTCAAGCTTCAAGTCTCCATCTCCATTCGTCATCAAGTTATTCTCCTAAGCTAAGGTATGTGGGTTTCATTCATGGGTTCCTTTCACCCATGATACCTAAGCTCTCTTTTACCTAAAATTGCATGATTTAAAGTTGATTTACTCATGAGTCGTATCTATTATGAATTTCACTACACACTATGCTGGAGTTTTATGATATTATGGTTATTTAGCATGTCTTGAGCTATGTCTATGATCTATTGTGAGATTTGATGAAGGGATTTGATGTATATGGCTTGAGGGTGTTACCAAGTACCTTATTTGATGAAGGGTATTGATGCATATTGCTTAGGATGTTACCAATACCTATTGATGCTTTTACATTGAATTTCCTAGCATTATTTCACTCTTGAATTGCATGGTTTTACACTAGCACTACACACCCACCAAGTGTTTGAAAAAATATCCAAATAATGATTTCTCAAGGAAATAAAGGTCCAATGCATGTCTTATGACTTGAATGACTATATGATGATGAAATGAATGTATGTATATGATTTTCTTCTATATAATGTTAGAATGTGACCATGCCTAATCGGGGGTTGCGCGCCGTGTAACCATGTCGAGGGGTTTGTAACTTGATAACCATATCAAGGGGTTTGTACCTTGATAACCATATCGAGAGGTTTGTACCTTAGTCACAAAGGGTGGTAGGGTTCGATGATCCACAAACCATGTTAGGGGGTTTGTATCTTGATAACCATGTCGGAGGATTTGAACCTCGGTCACCAAGGGTGGTAGGGCGCGATGATCCACCAACCAATTGATGGGGTTGGTATCCTAATCACTAATGGTGGTATGGTGCGATGATCCACCAATATGATAATGGTCTCTTCTTGCACATGTATTATGTTCTATATAAGTATAATTTACTACATAGCATCTCACATGCATGCCATATTGCAATATGCTATTCATTGTCTATGCTTATACATTTCGATTATGTTGTTATCTCTTGTTGCGTTGCATCCTGTATACTTAGTACATTCAAACATACTAATGCATATTCTATGCCCACATGATATCACTACGTAGGAATTGGTGCCCCTCTTGATCATCCTCCTCCATGCGGCTAGTATGACTTCTATCAAGCTCTTTGGTGAGTCCTCCATTTCGCGGATGATGTTTATGATCTGATGCTATATTTCAAGACTATCTTCTTTTATGTATATGTTTACTCTAAGGGTGAGCCAAGTAGATTGTCTTCGCCCCCGCTCTTATCTATGTACTAGAGGTGTTATTAGACATGTCATGTGTAATGTTATGAGCTTTGGATCTTTCTTGACTCTTGATGTTTATGATATGGAAGTTGTCCCTTAGCCCCATTGTCCCTATTGTTTACTCCATTATTGTTGTATTTTATTGCTTCCTTGACTAAGTATGTGTAATAATATGTTAGGAGGCTTGCTTGAGGTCCCTTCGAGTTGCCCATGTGATGTGTCACATCTAGGCCCTAGACTTGGGTCGTGACATGCTACTCAACTATTGAAACATAAGTCACAAGATCAGTATGACTGATTTGGCAGTAAAAAATCAAGAAATGAGTGAAATTACATCAATTAAGACTAAAATGGGCAAAATCAAGGCCCATGCTTGAAATATCAAACCAATCCCCATAAAATAATCCCCACATCATCCCCAGTCTATACCAAAAAATTCGGCCCGAAATGGACCCTAGAAGACCATGAAAAGGCCCAAAATGACGTTAAAAACATTATCAGTAAAATATTATTTTCTAAACTATCTTTGTCAAAATCAACATTCTGAGCTAACCATGCTATCAAATTTCTCATTCGGATATGGTTCCCGAGAGCATTAACTAAGTCAACTATTAATCGGTTATGGCGGCCAAATTTGCAATCCATTATATAATTACACTGGAAATGCTCTTACACTAACTCGACTATTCTGGAGCTAATGGAATCGTCAGAATTCTATTATGAGATTTTTTACTAGGACTTTACTCAAAAACTCATTTTACAGGTATAATTCCCGATTAACTGAAAAATTCACAGAACTCTCGAATAACCCAACCAATAATCAGCTCAATAGCCCCGAGGTCACTATACACATGCTTAAGTCAACATAATAATAGCAAAATCATTGAAATAACCCCGAGGGTCATTACATTTCTTTTTTTGAATTGGCCGTCAACATTTTTCTTCTTTCTTTTTGTTTTTATTTATTTATTTATTTATTTTTATATATTAAAAGTGATAGATCATATTAACCTATTTTAATAAATATGGTATAAGTATAATAAAGTACTAAATAAATTATTAATTTAGCCCATTAATTAGATTAGTTATCTAAAATTATCCCTCAACATGAATAACAGAAGTTATCAAATAGTCCAAAATACCCATTAAAATTTACGAGATAACTTTTTATAACATAAGAAGCTTTATTTCTCAAAATGACTTAATGGGTTGTTACTGAATCCTTCTGCCATTTTTATTGATTTGATTCTTCATTTCAATCTAGATTGAGTCTATCTCAAAATTCATAATGTTCAAAACATTCTCTACCTTTCTATTGAAAAACAAATATGGATTTTCAATCATAAAATACAAAATTCAACTTTATGAAAATAGGACAAATTAAATATTTTATTAGAATGCATGAATGATTCTTGGATTTGAATCTCTAAACATTGGTTTCCTAATTAATTATATAATAAAATACAGCTTGATATATCATATATACCTAATCTATATGGATTTTCTAAATCAAAATTCCCTCTAAATTTTTATTATTAATAATAAGGGAAACAACAATTATGAGTATATGTAAACACCCTAGATAAATTATAAGAGGGATATATATATATATATGTTCCTGATATAATGAAATACGGTTTATGACTAACTCACTATTCACTCAATTTTAGGGTCATAATCATTATGTAAGAGAGATGGTTGAGTCGTTCAAGCCATAGCATTGGAATTGCTATGTAGGTTTTTGTTTACCGAGGGCTTGAATCCCTCTGTTTTTATAACTTCACTTGATTCACAAATTTTACTAACAACAAGGGCACAAATAGCAATGGATCTCTATCACACAAATCAAAATGTGCAAAAAGTGAGAAAATTCTAAATGTCCTATAACCTCCTAGTTATAGGTGTGGTGAATAAAATATCCATAAGTAAAACTCTACTAGACATGCCTTCATAGATACGCTTGATCTCTTGAACCTTGATCTATGTACAAAGTTTTTCATGCCCTAAAAGGGTGCCTAAGGTATGGCCTGCACTCGGATACCAATTGTTGGTCCCCAAATGAGCCACTTGGCTCGATCACTGATTTAATAATTTAGCGGAAAACCCAATTCAATAATAAACACACATTCAATTAATCTAACCAATTGATGCCCAATGAAGAACAATTTAGAAAACAAACAACTAAAATGTCACCTCAATCTCATTCCAAATAGTTGTACAAAAAAACTCCAATCTACTCAATCTATGTATATGAATCCTCTACCAGTTATCAATAAGGTTTTGATGACAAGCACATTGCTACATAAAAATAATCTATTCAAGAAATGGGTGAAGTTAATCTGATCAATATGACATGTAGAGTTCAACCTTAACAAGTAGACTCCCTTTTTTTTCTCAATATAGGGGCAATATTAGAATTCTATGCTACAACTTGAATGGTCTATTGTCGGTTACAGTGGCATTCCTATATATGTTGATGTACTATTATATAATGCATCATTACATTCATATCATATTGGTATGGTTATTCCTTTCTCTACTTTGGTTCTATATATATGTGCCCTTGTTCATGTATCTTTATTATGCAACTACTAATATAATGTATATTTTTATATTGCATTCCCTCATACTTAGTACATTCAAATATACTAACGCTGTCATACCCTAGGAGGATACCTTTGGTGTAGCCAGTACTTAAAGAACCATTGCTAATTTTCCCAAGAGAATCACTTGGCCTCATTGTCACATCAACTCAACAGCGAAAGAAATTACTTAAATGGAAATGCAGCATATGAATGAAATATAACTCAACTAACTCATAGTTTTCAATGACTAAGTTTAGAATACAAAATACTCAAAAAAAATCCTCTACTCAGTGTCTATGAATCCTCTACTCCATAATCTGGATGGTGCCATGACAGACCATAGTTACCACATATCAAAGGAAATAAAGTACTCAATAGAAGTAGAAGATAAAAAGGGCTCCTCCAAAAATGCAAGAAGGGCTCACCAATTGTGGAATGCACTGATATAAACTTCAATGGTACATGGGCTGAAGTCCTCTATCACCTATATCTGCATCATAAAATGATGCAGGTCCAAATGGACATCAATATATAAAATATACATGTATGTAAAATAACTCAAGGAAATAAGGCTCAACTCACTCATCTCGACTCAAAAACTCATGCTCAACTTAATACATGAAAGTTTAAAATAATCATGTTTTTTAAAATATACTCAGTAAGAGTAGACCCGGTTTAAAAAATGTCATGCTCAATCAAGGTTGCTTAGGCGTTTCTCCTAAACGACATTCAATCCCATCACCTTTAGTTTGGTAATGCACAATGAAGGTGATGTCATTGGCACGCCCATCCTAAACTTTCCATGGTAAAGGATGATCAACTATCTGTTGGATCCATTGTACATGTCCACTTTTGCGACAAAAGTCACCAGAATGAGTTGTACAACTATCCTATGCTATCAACATAGTTATGTGGGTTAAAGTAGATGTTTACTCGCTCCTAACATGGTAGACGATACTCCTCCCAAGACTAAAACATGCTCAAGTCATTAATCAACTCAATCCTCAATGATTAGTCAATCAACTCAAATTTCAACCTCACTGGGTTACCTCATCTCAACCAGTCTCAGTTACTCATCAACACAGTTAATCAACACACACAATCTGTAATGCCCTTATTATTAAATAATGTATTCACTTTCTAAAAGCTACTCCCTCAAGATAGAACCAACCCTAACTTCACAACTCTTTGACCTGAGTTTGTGTCATTAGAGAAATCGGTTTTCTTGAATCGTAGAAACGAATGAGGAAGGGGTTCATTTTAGTGCAATATATTTATACATGTTAAACAAGCCTTAATAATAATTATTATGTGTGAACAAAATAAATAAGGAGTGAGAAAGGAAAAATTTAGGCAGCCACCTTATTAGATATTTTTTTTAACTTATTTTTAACACAAAATATATTTTCCCCAATGTAAGTCGGTTTTAAGTCTATATAAAACCTTATAAACTCTCTGATAACCTTATATCTGACAAAAACACATGAAATAAATCAGGTCCTTGGAGCAAAGTTATGAAATCCCCTACCCTTTGGTAAGTGATAAAATTCTTTCTTTAAATTGCATAGTTTGTAGTAATTGTGGAATATCTCATTTTATATAGTTTTATGTTTAGTGAGAAAATATGTTTTAGAAATCTAATCCACATACCTACAACATTTATGTTTATGTAAAAATCTGAATCTTCTTTTATGGTATAAAAAAAGGCACGAAACACAGTGAAAGTTCTAGCCAGTTTTCTATCTGAGAAGCCTTTTATGTACTTTTGCTAGTATTTTAATTATATCTTGATGTGTGAGTTATACTTAGTGATCATTCTTAGTTATTTGTAACCCCAAGCCATGTATCTACAACTTTTATGCTTATGTTGAGACCTAATTTGGTAGTTATGGATTCAAAACAGTGGATGCAAGTTAGGGCAAGTTCTGTCCAGAGTTTTGGACATAAAAATCCCTGGGGGTGTGCCAGTAGTGTTTCTATTATAAATACTTGTACAAAGCGTATTTTGAAGTGATTTTTGATTTTTTGCAACCTATATTCATATACCTATAGTTTAAATGAGACTCAAAAGCCTAGTTTGTCCATTTACCAATTCAAAATCTCATTGCAGTTCAAGGCTGTAAAGCTGCCTAAAAGAGTGTGATTTGCAGATACAGGACTTAGTTTTGGTATTTATCTTGTTAGCTTCTACCTGTTGAAAGTGTTGAATATTAAATGCGCATGTAAATGAGTATTAAAGTGCTCATACTCTTGTACAATCTTAAGGAAATTGATTGAAGAAACAGATGTGATATTGATCCACGACTTGAACTCGGTAGGGTCGGTTGCATGATAAAAGGTTCAGGTTCGTGTAAAGACTTGTTCTTGTACTTTTGTTGCATGGCAGCACATTTGAATATTATCATGATATCTTAGCTATGTTCTTGTCATTTTATCTGGTTATGCTGTTATTTTTTGGGACTTGCAAGGAACTTGCTTAATTCACCCATTTGTACGATGCCTGATCACCTAACATCCTTTTGGACTTTGTCTGTCTTGTGGTTGTGAATTTATCACTATTGGCATGCCTCTTGTTCGGGTCAATTTTCATCTTGATTGTGGGTTTTGGTTCATCCAAAGTATAGAAGTAGTCTATTTTATGCACGATCTAGAAAGTCACTCTTAATATGGTTCTTTGTTCTCTTGATTAATGGGTTTTCACCCTTCTTGATAAAGGGCTTCGGTCATTCTTGATACTTGATTATGTTTGGTGTGACAACATGACTTATATACTGGGCGAAACTTGTCATTTGAATGTCTTGTAAAAATTATTCCAGGAACTCTTGACACTTACGTCTATAAGTATCCTACTTAATACTATTGATATATTTGTTCATTGGGTCTATTTACTGTATCCTAATTGTGTTTCCCTTTGACTTAAGAAGAATAAATTGAGGGATTTAAGGTTCTCATCTTTTAGCTTTTACACCACTAAGCTTCATGCTTAGCGATAGTTGTTTCTATCATAGGGAGAACCCGAGATGATGCTGAGGGATTTAAGGTTCTCATCTTTTAGCTTTTACACCACTAAGCTTCATGCTTAGCGATAGTTGTTTCTATCATAGGGAGTACCCGAGATGATGCTTGAGGATAGCTATTAAAGATAAATTTTGAGAGTTGTACAGAAGATCACATTTGCATCTAGACACATATATTGTAGTAATTTTGGGACATGTACATGATTCTCCTGTTGCATATGTGTGTATAAATTTGAAAGGTTAGTGTAAATTATGGAACCCTAGTTTGTAATTTTAGTTAAATTTGAGCTTGCGAAGTTGTTTCTATATTAAAATGCTAGTTATATTAAGATGATTGTATGAAACAGAAACTAGTAAAATTTATGTCCTTGTATTTTAACATTGATAATACTTTTCAACGTGCTACAACAGTAGGGGCACTATATAAATATCTCGCAAGATAGTGATTTAAATTACTTGCAAGGTACTTACGCCAAAAAATTGGACTAAAAATCAGCTAAACGACCTTTAGAACAAAATCCTATACTTTAACTATTTTGAATTCATTATTTAATTATCAATCATATGTCTGGTGTTAAATTATTCATATGTTAATGAGTGTTAGGTAAGCCTAAAGTGTATAGAAATGGCATCCTCCCATGATGGTTGCCCCAAATATTGTTATCAGAGCGTAGGCTTGTGATTCTAGAAATTTTGATGTGAATTACTTGTATACTTGTCTATTTTGTAAAAGGTCCAAGTTATGTTATTTGTTTATTTACATGATTAATATTATTTTAGTGCCTATAAAGTGCATACGCATCATGTACATATCCCTAAAGCAATGTGATATTCTCTTTTGAAGGAATTAAATTATGGCCTCTTCCTCTAATAGATCTATGGAAGTAGCACAAGAAAGATCGGATAATTCTTATTCTTAGCCTTGTCCAGTGGAAGGGGTTGATGAACATCTCTCGTTTCAATACGTCCCCCATGCTAGTGGGTCTAAAGTGGGAAACCAAGGTGTAAGACCTATCCCACATCATCAGATGAGCCAGAGTACTCAGGTTATGAATCCTATTTTCTAAAAGATGGCTGAATTTTTCCACCATAAAATTGAAGCGATGCATGATCCTAATAGGATAAACATAGAGAAAATGATGAAATGGGTGGAGTAGAAATCAAAGGTTATTTTGATCCCATTGATGCTGTACAATGGCCGAAATGTATGGAGAGGGTGTTTGAGCAATTGGAGTGGTCAGATGTTGCAACACTTAAGTATGTTGTTTTTCTATTACAAAAGGATGCTTATGATTGGTGGGTGAGTGTTCAAAATGACGAGGTAAAACCGCCCATTCTGACTTTAGCATGAATTTGTTAAGGAGTTTCGTATGAAGTATGTTCCACCTACGTACTATGATGCTAAGAAAAAAGAGTTTCTAAGTTAGAGGTAGCGGAGCATGTCTATTGTCAAATATCAACAAAAGTTCCTAAGGATTTGTCGTTATGCCGGAGATATTATTAAAGAGAAGAAAGATAAGTGCAGGAGATTTGAAGATGACTTAAATGATTCTTTTAGAAAGAATGTGGCAATCTTGTAAGATGAGAACTTCAGTAAACTAGTTTCTGCTGCTCTTACCTTGGAAAGACTTGATAAGGAAGAAGCTAGTAGATATGAAAATAAAGTCCAAAAACCTAGATCAGATTTTGGAGGTCCATACAAAAGGGGAAGGTTTGAGGATTCTAAGGCTAGTGGTATTACCAAGTCACCTCAACCCAAGCAAAGTAGATCAGATTTTTCTACAGGTAGCACTCTAAATAATGGTCAAGGCAAGTAGTATTAACAGGTCACCTTAACCCAAGCAAAGCAAAACAAATTATTCTACAGGTAGCACTCTAAATAACGGTCAAGGAAACACTCGCATTCCTACGAGTGAACAATGTGGGAAGAATCATTATGGTATTTGCAGGAGAGCTTTTGGTGCATGTTTTAACTGCAATAGTTTTGATCATAATGTGAAGGACTGTCCTAAATAGGTTCCCTTCTTGCGCACTGAAAGCTCAGTTCAAAAGCCTTCTACTACTCCTCTTCAAACCAATAGGGGTGCAAGACCAAAAAAACATCCAAGTAGCTGAATCAAGTGGAACAAATCAACATACTGGGCCAAGGGCTACCGCAAGAGCTTATGCTATGAAACAGAGGGATGATCAATATGGCCAAGATGTGGTTGTTGGTAAATTTTACTTATTTCGCTTATGTGTGTTTACATTGTTTGATCCTTATTCTACACATTTTTATATTTATTCGACACTTGTTCTTCCTGAAAAAATGAAATTTGTGAGGCTTGATTATAATGTGCTAGTTGAAAGTCCCTTGGGCTACCGAGTTATTTGTAGTCGAATTTACCAACCTTGTCCCTTCATAATCGAAGACCTAGTTTTCCTGGCAGATTTGATTGAAATACCTTGCCAAGATTTTGATGTTATTATTAGGATAGATTGGCTTTATAAATATCATGCAGTAGTGGGTTTTAGATCAAAGCATGTGAATTTTAAGGACCCTCCATTTTCTCATATTATTGTACAAGGTGAAAGATTATTGGCGTCTCGTAGTATTTCTGCGGCCTTGGCAAGAAAGATAATCTGACAACATTGTGATGTGTATCTTACTCACATAGTTGATATATGCTTGCAGAGCCCTAGTCCTAAAGAGATACCTACTGTGTGCAATTTTTGAGAAGTTTTCCCAAAAAATCTTTCTTGGTTACCCCCGAAAAGGGAAGTGGAATTTCTAAATGAGCTTATTCCCGAATCTGCTCCTATTTTCATTACTCCTTATAGGATGGCTCCAGTAGAACTAAATGAGTTGAAAACTTAGTTGCAAGAACTTCTTGATAAGGTTTTATCTATCCCAGTGTCTCTCCTAGGGGAGCCCTTATTTTTGTTGTAAAGAAGAAGGATGGAACTCTTAGATTGTGCATTGACAACAGATATCTCAACAAAATAATAGTCAAGAATAAATATCCATTGCCAAGTATGGATGATTGATTTGATTAGTTGAGGGGTTCTAATCAATTCTCAAAGATCAATTTGAGGCATAAGTATCATCAACTATATTTTAGAGAGAAAGATATTCTTAAAACTGCTTTTAGAACTCGGTATGCTCATTATGAATTTTGGTGACGCCATCCAGATTGACTAATGCTTCTGCAATATTCATGGATCTAATGAATTGAATATTCAACCCATATCTACATCAATTTATGGTAGTTTTTATAGATGATATTTTAGTATATTCCAAAGGTAGTGAAGATTATGATAAGCATCTCCAAAATGTTTTGCTAATTTTGAAGGAGAAAGAACTTTATGCAAAACTTTCGAAGTGTGAATTTAGGCTAAATGAAGTGACCTTTTAGGGGCACGTCGTGTCAGCCGAAGGTGTAAAGGTTGATCCTAGTAAAATCCAAGCAATTGTTGAATGGAAACTTCCCAAAAGTCTAACCGAAGTAAGAAGCCTCCTAGGCTGGGGGATACTATAGGAGGTCCATGAAAGGCTTCTCCATTATGGCCTTCCCTTGACAAAACTCTTGAAGAAAGAGGAAATATTTATTTGGCGGGACAAATGCCAATAGAGCTTTGAAACTCTTAAGTCCTTATTGATGCAAGCTCCTGTACATACCCTACCAATGGAGGGGAAGGATTATGTGATATATAGTGATGCATCTCATCATGGTCTAGGGTGTGTTTTGATGCAAGAAGGGAAAGTTATTTCTTATGCCTCTTAGAAATTAAAACCGCATGAATTGAATTATCCTACTCATGAACTAGAACTTGCTGCTAAAGTATTTACATTAAATATATGGAGACATTATCTATGTGGAGAAAAATGTTACATATTCACTGATCATAAAAGGCTAAAATACTTGGGTACACAAAAGCAACTGAACCTAAGAAAACATAGATGGCTTGAGCTCATTAAGGATTGTGATTGCACAATTGATTATGATTTATGAAAAACTAATGTGGTTGCAGATGCCTTAAGTCACAAGTCTTTTACAAGCCTGTCCTTGAGTCCATTGTCTTTGTTTGTTTAGTTAAGAGTAATGAATGCTCGTATTGCACTTCACTTATCTGGCTCGATTATTTATCAACAAAAAGTTAAACCCGTATTGCTTGAGCAAGTTAGAGACGCACAAAAGTTAGATGAAAAACTCATAAAGCTGACCAAAAAGGTTCAAGATGGAGAAAAACATGATTTTTCATTAACAAAGGATAGTGTCTTATCTTATAAAAATAGGTTGTGTGTCCCTAATGAGGAGAGATTGAAAGGAGAAATCTTGAAGGAAGCACACACTTCATCATATGCCATGCACCCTGGAGATACAAAAACATACTAGACCCTTAAAGAACACTATCATGGAATGGTATGAAGAAAGACATTGTGGAGTACATTTCAAAATATTTTTTTTGCCAACAAGTAAAAGCAGAACATCAAGTTCCAATTGGGCTACTCCAACCCTTGCCGATGCCAGAATGGAAATAGGAGAGAATTATAATGGACTTTGTTCCTTGAGTTCCTCACACTCAAAAGAACCATATTGCAATATGGGTGATAGTGGATAGATTAAAGAAAAGTGCTCACTTCTTAGCAACTGTGAGGTTATTAACTTGAGAGGTTAACAGAACTATATATTAATGAGATTGTAAGGCTACACGAAATCCCTAATTTTATTGTCTCTGATAGAGAACCAAGGTTTATATCTAGATTTTGGTCTAGCTTGTAAGAGGCCTTGGGTACTAAGTTAAATGTCAACACCTCATTTCATTCTTAGATAGATGGTTAGTCTGAAAGAGTGATACAAATTTTGGAGGACATATTTCAAGCATGCATCATGGAGTATAAGGGCAGTAGGGACAAACATTTGGCTTTTGTAGAATTTTCTTACAATAATAGCTATCAATCGAGTATTGGAATGCCTCCTTATGAAGCTTTATATGGAAGAAAATATCAGACTCCCCTTTGTTGGAGGGAATTTCACAAACAAAAACTTACTGGTCCTGATATTGTGCAGCAAACAGAAGACAAAGTAAAGGTGATCAAGGATTGTCTGAAGGTTGCTTTGGATAGGCAGAAATCATATGGTAATCTTAAAAGGCGTGATATTGAGTATCAAGATAGTGATAATGCATTCTTAAAAGTATCTCCATGGAAGAAGTTATGAGATTAAGCCAAAAGGGATAAGTCAACCCCCGATTTATTGGACCTTATAAAACATTTGATGGAGTGGGACCAGTTGCATATAAATTGGCATTATCACCAGAGTTGAATAAGATCCACAATATCTTCCACGTATCAGTGCTCATAAGATATCGTCTGACCCCTCGCATGTCCTACCAGTTGAATCTATTGAGGTTAATCAAGACTTGATGTATGACGAGAAACCTATCCATATTCAAGCTCAAGAAATGAAAGAAATTAGAAACAAGAAAATTTCCTTAGTAAGGGTACTTTGGAGAAACCATTAGGAGAAGAAGCCACCTGGAGAGGGAAGAAGATATGAGGACCCAACATCTGCACTTATTTTGAGACTAACATAGGATAAATTTCGAGATGAAATTTCTTTAGGGGGAGAAAGTTGTAATGCCCTTATTATTAAATAATGTATTTACTTTCAAAAGAGTATTCCCTCAAGATAAAATCAACTCTTACTTCACAACTCTTTGACTTGAGTTTGTGTTGTTAGAGAAATCAATTTTCTTGAATCGTAGAAAGGAAAGAGACAAGGGGTTCGTTTTAGTGTAATTTATTTACTTTATGCAATAACAAATGTTAAACAAGCCTTAATAATTATTATTATATGAGAAAAAAATTAATAAGGTGTGAAAAATGGAAAATTTGGGAAATCACCTTATTGGACACTTTTCTTTTAACTTGTTTTAACACAAAATATATTTTCCCCAAATAAGTTGATTTCAAGACCATATAAAACCCTATAAACTCTCTCATAACCTTATATTTGATAAAAATACATGAAATAAATAAGTTTATTTGAGAAAAGTGAAGAAATCCCCTACCCTTTGGTAAGTGGTTAAATTATGTCTTTAAATTGCACAATGTGTAGTAATTTTGGAATATCGTGTTGTATATAGCTTTGTTTTTAGTGGATAAATATATTTTGAAAAGATAATGTACATACCTACAACTTTTATGTTTATATGAATATCTTAGTCTGCTTGTATGGTATCAAAAAAAGGCACAAAACACAATGAATGTTCTAGCCAGTTTATTGCCTGAGAAACCTTCTATGTACTGTTGTTAGTATTTTAATCATATCATGATGTGTGAGTTGTAATTTTTATCATTCATAGTTCTTTGCAGCCCTAGACATGTATCTGCAACTCTTATGTTTATGTGGGACCTAATTTGATAGTTATAGATTCAAAATAGTGGAGCAAGTTATGACAAGTTTTGTCCTAAGTTTTGACATAGAAATCCCTAGGGGTATGTCGTTAGTGTTTTGATTATAATTACTTGTACAAAGAGTATTTTGAAGTAATTCTTGATATTTTACAAGCTACATTCATATACCTACAATTGTTATGTAGACTAGAAAACCTAGTTTGTCCATTTACCAAATTAAAATCTAGTTACGTTGCAAGGCAATAATGTTGCCGAGAAGAGTGTGATTTTTAGAAATAGGACTCAATTTTGGTACTTATCTTGTTAGTTTCTACCTATTGAAAGTTTTGAATATTAAGTGAGCATGTAAATAAGTATCAAGGTACTCACATTCTTGTATAATAATAAGGAAATTTATTGAAAAAATGGATGCCGTATTGATCCAAGACTTGAATTCGGGTCCATATGGATGCGTGATAAAACATTCCAATTCGTGCAAAGACTTGTTCTTGTACTTTTATTACCTGTTGGAACATTTGAATATTATCTTTGTATCTCAACTATGTTCTTGTATTTTTACCTAGTTGTGTTGATAAATTTTGGGACTTGCAATGAACTCGCTTAATTCGCCCATTCGTACGAATTGTTTGATCACTCGACATTGTTGTGGACTTTGTCCTTCTTATAGCTGTGCCTTTGTCACTATCGGCATGCCTATTTTTTAGATCAATTGCCATCTTGATTGTGGATTTTAGTTTATCCTAGGTATGGAAGCAGTCCATTTTATGCAGGAACTAGAAAGCCTCTCTTAATATGGTTCTTGGTTCTCTTAATAATTGGGTTTCCACCCTAGGTGATACAGGGCTTCCGTCCTTCTTGATACTTGATTGTGTTTGGTGTGACGGCATTACTACATAATGGGCAAAACTTGTCATTTGAATTTCTTATAAAAATTGTTCCAGGAACTCTTGATACTTAGATCTTTAAGTATCCTACTTGATACTATTGATATAAACTCACTAAAAGTGACAAAGTTGCATGTTCCAGGAACTCTTGATACTTAGATCTTTAAGTATCCTACTTGATACTATTGATATATTTGTTTACTGGGTCTATCTATTGTATTCCAATTGTGTTGCCCTTTGACTTAAGAAGGGTAAATTGAGGGATTTAATATTCTCAGCTTTTAGCTTCTACACCACTAAGCTTCATGCTTACCGATAGTTGTTTCTATCATAGGGAGTACCCGAGATGGTGCTTGAGGATGGCCATTCAAGATAAATTTTGGGAGTTGTGTAAAAGATCACATTTGCAACTAGACATATGTATTGTAGTAGTTTTAGGACATATACATAATTCTCCTATTATATATATGCATAAATTTGAAAGGCTATTGTAAATTATGGAACCATGGTTTGTAACTTTATGTTTTGGCTTGTTTAGTTAAATTTGAGTTGACGAGCTTGTTTCTATATTAAAATACCAGTTATGTTAAGATGGTTGCATGAAACAAAAACTACTAAATTTTATGCCCTTGTATTTTAATATTGGTAATACTTTTTAGTGTGTTATAACAATAGGGGCAATATATAAATATCTTGCAAGATAGTGGTTTAAATTACTTGCAAGGTACTTATGCCAAAAATTTAGACTAGAAATCAGCTAGACAACCTTTAGAACAAAATCCTATACCTTTAACTATTTTTAATTCATTATTTAATTATGGTTCATAAGGCACATGCTAAATTCTTCTTATAATAATTGGGGCAATATATAAATATCTTGCAAGATAGTGGATTAAATTACTTGCAAGGTACTTATGCCAAAAATTCGGACTAGAAATCAGCTAGACAACCTTTAGAACAAAATCCTATACCTTTAACTATTTTTAATTCATTATTTAATTATGATTCATATGTCACATGCTAAATTCTTCTTAGGGTAGTGAGTGTTATGTAAGCCTAGAGTGTATAGAAGTGGCATCCTATCGCGAGGGTTACCCCATAATCAACTTGACTCAGTCTCATACGATCATTTTAACTCACTCAATTTGAATCATCATGTATGTTTTGAGTCATAGATCTTGAATCTATTGTATGATTTGATGAGGGGTTTTGATGTATATTGCTTGAGGATGTTGTAACGTGTTGGTTGCTGGTGTTACAATGGATTATCCTGCATGATTTCATCTCTATATTTCATGGTTTTATACTAGCATTACACACCCTCTAAGTGTTTGATAAAATGTCCGAATGTGGTTTCTTGAGGAATTGAAGGTCTAAAGCAGGAGATATGATATGGTTGATGTTATGATGATAAAAGAAGTTTATGTATATGATATAATCTATATAAAGTGTTGCATTAGACCATGCCCGATCTTGGGAGACTAAGAGCCCGAATAACCTTCTCAAAGGGTTTTTACCTTGAGAACCGAGGTGGGGGTTTGTACTCATCAACCATGTGAGGGGTTTGTACTTTGCCACTAGGGTGATAAGGTGAAATTATCATAAACCATGTGTGGGGTTTGTACCATACCACCAGGGTGATGGGGGTGAGACCATCATCAACAGACCAAGGCATTTATACTTTGGAAAACCATGTGTGGGGTTTGTACCACACCGCCAGGTGATAGGGTGAAACCATCATCAACCAACCAAGGGGTTTATGCTTTGGAAATCTAGCTTGGTCTCTTCTACACATATGATATCTTGTATGAGCATGAGTTACTTGAGCTTGTTTTACTTATGCATTAATCATACAGCCATAATGTTATATGATGTCTATTGCATATTTTTATACATTTTGATTATGATATCTATCCCTTGTTGCATAGAAATCCTGTTATATTATATCTATAGCCTATTGATATGCATTTTGGATTAAGGTGCATATCTCTTATTGCATTGCATCCAATATACATAGTACGTTCTAACGTACTTACGCATACTCTTGCCTACATGATATCACCATGTAGGAACCGGTGCCCAACTTGATCATCCTTCTTTGTATCTCAACTATGTTCTTGTATTTTTACCTAGTTGTGTTGATAAATTTTGGGACTTGCAATGAACTCGCTTAATTCGCCCATTCGTACGAAATAGCTAGATCAGTACAACATAAGCTTTTTAGTGTGTCCTCCACTTTGAGGACTTTTGTCTATGTTGCTATTATTATGTAATGAGATATTCTTCCTTATATTTTATTTTGACTATGAGGGTGAGCCCGGTTGTTTTGTTATAGCCCCAGCTCTTATCTATGTATTAGAGGTGTTTGTTGGACATATTATGAATCTATGCTAAGAGCCTTTATTCTATTGTTCTTTATGTTAATGATATGAAAGTGTTTTCCTTTGCCCCTGTTGTCCCACTTTATTATCTCTTGATGCTTGTTTTATTACTTCCGCGACCAAGGATGTGTGATGATGTTCTACGAGGCTTGCTTGGAGTCCCTTTGGGTTCCCTTTCAGCCATGTCACTTCTAGGCCCTAGGCTCGGGTCGTGACATTTCACCTAGTCATCTGGGGTTTTACGAGACCCATTCTACGAGTCGTAGACTTGTCTATGAGTCATAAATATCCCTAATGAACCTTCTTTTGCAGCTTTTTCTCACTTTCCTTAGCATCCTCTGTGCCTCTACTCCGACTAGGTAGAGGTAATTTGGGGGTGTTACATTGCCTCCCCTTGGCATTATTCATCCTCGAATGAAGAGAATTTAGGGATTTAAGTCAAGGCACGAATCTCCCTATGGACTCTAACAATCATCCAACTCTCACCTCACTCATGCAATCAATTAATTGGGAAATTCAGCAATTATAACAATCAAATAGTAAACACATCACATCAATCCTCACTTGGACTCTAGAACTCTATCATCTATCCTACTGCGAATGACACACGGACTGGGAATTCAAGAATTTAGAGGGAATTCATTACCACCAACTGTATCATCATTAGTAGGCTGGAATAAATGAGGGTTTCATCTTCATTTCCTCCTCCGCCTCACAAGTAGACTCTTCTATGAATTGGTTCCTCTATAATACTTTGAAAGATGCAATCTCTTTTGTTCTTAACTTGTAAACCTGACAATCAAGTATTTAGACCGATTCCATAACTCAGACCAAATCCACGTGTCTAACCAAAAAGTCCTTTCTTCTTCAAACTTTCCAATCTTCCCATTGTCTTTCAGTCCAATACTCTCGACAGGCACTACCAACTGTGGATCTCCTAAACACTTCTTGAGCATAGAAATGTGGAAGACTAGGTGGATCGCCACTAACTTTGATGGTACTTCCAACTCATATGCCACATTGCCCATTCTCTTTATGATTTGATATAGGCCAATGATCGTAGACTCAACTTTCCTTTCTTTTTGACAGCTTTATGAATCCTTTTCTACAAATCCATCAGCTATTTCTTTAATTCTTTCAACTCCACAGAGGCCATTCTATATGGTGGAATGGAAATAGGCTGGGTGTTAGGAAGCACATCAATTTTGAAGTTGAATATCTGGAGGGACTCCAGGGTAGACTCAACTTTCCTTTCTTTTTGAACCTCATCACACCCTTCATGGGCAACACTTTCAAACTCACCCAATCATTGACCTCAAACCTAAGTCTCTTCTTCTAACAATGATGTAGGATTTATATCAACTCTATGATGCTTTCAACCTTTCTCGAATGATCTTCACCTTCTTTATAGCTCGATGGACCAAGTTTGGTCCAATCAACTCTGCTTCACCCACCTTAAACCATCATATCAGCTACTTACACCTCCTCCTATAGAGTGCCTCATATGGGGCTATCTGAATGATCGAATAGAAGTTGTTGTTTTAAGCAAACTCTATCAAAGGCAAGTGGTCATCCCAATTACCTTTAAAGTCAATGGCGCAGGCTCTCAATGTATCCTCGGTGGTCTAAATTGTAAGCTCTTCTTGGCCATTCATCTGCGGGTGAAATGCAGTGCTAAGATGCACCTTCATACCCAAACCCTTCTGAAAAAAACCTCCAAAATTTGGCGTGAATTAGGCTCCCGAAAAAAACCTCCAAAATTGGGCGTGAATTAGGCTCCTTTGTCTGAGATGATAGATAAAGGGACTCCATGTATTTTAACAATCTCTTTTATATAAATTCGAGCAAAATCCTCTATCGTGTCAGTCGTGTTGACTACCAAGAAGTGTGTAGATTTTGCCATTCGATCAACTATCACCCAAATAGAATCATGTTATTTGTAGGACCTTGGGAAACCTGTAACAAAGTCCATATTAATCATCTCCCATTTTCACTCTAGAATCTCAAAATTCTGAGCTACTCTACATGGCCTTTTGGTGCTCAACTTTAATTTGTTGGCAATTCAGGCAGTTGGAAACGAACTCAACAATGTCCTTCTTCATCCTACTCCACCAGTGGACTTCTCTCAAGACATGGGACCTCCACTACTAGAGATGATGTAGACCCATTATGCACAAGAACTCCTCCTTCGCCTGATTCATCTAATTGAACTCCCAATCATGCCAGGCTATGAATCTCTTTGGCTAACTCTCTCTTTTCCTCCTCTACATGGGCGGTGCTTCCCATGGACAACCTGTTAAGAGCATCAACAACCACATTAGTTTTACCTGGATGGTAGAGGATACTTATGTCATTGTCTTTGAGCAACTCAAGACATCTCCTCTTCCTCAAGTTAAGCACTTTCTTGGTGAAGACATATTGCTAGCTCTTATGGTCTGTGAATGCATCGACATATGCTCTATATAAATAGTGGCACCATACTTTGAGAGCAAACACTACTGCTGCCAACTCCAAATCATTGGTGGGATAATTTTTCTCATGCACCTTAAGTTGTCCAGAAGCATAGGCAATAACCTTTCCCCTCTGCATCAACATGTATCTCAATCCTACCCTCGAAGCCTCGCAGTAGATGACAAATCCATTCATTCCATTAGGAAAAGTCAACACTGGTGCAGTGGTTAACCTCGTCTTCAACTCCTTAAAACTTCTATCACACTCGTCAGACTATTGAAACTTGATCTTCTTCTGACTCAGTTTAGTCAACGGTGTAGATATGGAAGAAATTCCACAAACAAACCATTGGTAGTAACCAGCCAATCCAAAAAAACATTTTATCTCTGTCCATGAGGTTAGTCTTGTCCAGTTCTTGACCACCTCAATCTTTTAGGTGTCTACCCGTATTCTATCTTGAGAAACCACTTGGCCTAAGAAAGCCATAGATTTGATCAAAAACTCACAATTTGAAAACTTTGCATATAACTCATTATGTCTGAGCATCTGCAAAGAGATTATGAGGTTATTGGCATGCTTCTCCTCATCTTTTGAATACACCAAAATGTTATCGATGAACAAGATCATGAACATTTCAAGATACTATCTGAATACTCTGTTCATCAGGTCCATAAAGGTTGTAGGTGCATTTGTCAACACAATATCCTCACTAATAACTCAAAGTGATTTTATTAAGTTTGAAAAGTTATCTTCGGGATGTCACTTTCTCTCACTTTCAATTGGTGATAGGCTGACCTGAGGTCTAACTTGGAGAAAACAGTAGCACCTTGAAGTTGGTCAAACAAATCATCAATCCTCGGAAGGGGATACTTATTCTTGACTGTCACCTTATTCAATTGACGGTAGTCAATACATATCCTCAAAGAACCATCCCTCTTTTTCACAAACAAGATCGGGGTACCCAATGGAGCAATACTCAGCTTTATGAATCCTTTTCTACAAATCCATCAGCTATTTCTTTAATTCTTTCAACTCCACAGAGGCCATTCTATATGGTGGAATGGAAATAGGCTGGGTGTTAGGAAGCACATCAATTTTGAAGTTGAATATCTGGAGGGACTCCAGGTATATCCTCAGGAAATACATCAGGAAAATCACTAACAATCGGGACAGATTTAAGAGAAGGGGGCTCAACATCGTTAGAATTAACTTGCATGAGGTCGTAGATATATCCCTTAGAGATTAGTCTTTCATCCTTGAGGTAAGAAATAAACTTACCATTTGGCGCCACTGAATCTACCTTCTATTAAATAATAGGCTCATTCAGAAATCAAAATTTGATAGTTCAGGTTCTGCATTCAATAGAGGCATAGTAGGCATGAAGCCAGTCCATACTAAGGATTACGTCGAAGTTGACCATCTCTAACTCAATAAAATCATCATGAGTATCCCTATGATAGATGGACACCACACCATCTCTGTAGATTCTCTTGGCTTGAATAGACCCACCGATAGGAGTAGAAACAAAAGAAGGCTTAAGCAAACACTCAAAAAGGATCTCAAATCTACCAGCCACATATGGCATCACAAAAGAACAAGTTGCACCCAGATCAAGTAAATCATAGCAAGGAAAGGTAAACACTCTAAGCATATTTATTAGAATATCATATGCAACCTCTTGGTCCTATCAGTTCCCTATCACATATAGATGGTTAGTCCCACCGCTTGTCCTTAGTGCAGCACCTCTCTGGTTACCCCTCGGTAGTGGTGTTATCGTAGAGGATTGAGCCTTATTAACCCATATCAGGCACTCCTTTTAAAAATGGCCTGGCTGGCCACACTTGTAGCAACTGTTCCCTCCATCTCTACATTCTTTCATATGCATCCTGCCATATTTCATACAAGGTGGCTTTCTTTTAGAGCCAAGGGTCACACTGGCTTGAGATTGTGCACCCTGTGTCCTAAAGTTTGGCTAACCTTGGGAATTGTTATCATACTTGTGGCTTGGGGTTAATGCACTAGCTAAATATGGTGCATAGCTAAGGATCTCTTTTGGAAGTATCACTCATCTCCCTTACTCTACTTGGTCTGATTAGGCACAGGCCCTACTAACTTGGACTTCTTACTAGGATGCTCCTCTCTGTCCTTTTTCTTATCCCTTCAATTTGTTGGGCATAAATCATCATTCTGGAAATATCCATACCTAGGCTCAGCAATGCCATTTTTTTCTCCCTCTTCATATATTTTCCATAACTCGATACAAATTTCCTCGTCCTCTCTCTCATATCCTGGACCATGTCCAGAGAATACCGGATAACTGGATGAATTTTAGGTTGTATTCTTTAATAGTTAGACCCTCTTGTTTCAGATACACAAACTCCTCAACCTCTGGCTCTCTTAAGTTCTAAGGAATGAATTGATCAAGGAAGGTACTCTCGAATTCATCCCAAGCAGTGGGCTCAGTATCCCCACCTCGGCTCTTTTCCCATTGATTGTACCAAAAATTAGCCACATCCTTAAGTTGATAGGTAGAAGGTTCAACTCCCTTTGTCTCATTTGTATGCATGGTTTTCAGCACCTTCAATATCTCATCGATGAAGTTCTAAGGGTCCTCCTCAACTTTTGACCTAGACTGGTGGGTTCGTCCTTAGGGAGTCTCTCAGTCTGGTGGTAACTGACATCCTGATGTTCATGTTCCAATAAGAAAATGATCCCTGATATCATTAACCTAACCAAAGGTTAGGGTTAAACCCACAGGAATACGAGGCTTGACTACAAGATTTTACAAATAACCAGTTCAAGCATCTATAACTAAAATCTCTAAATTGGGGGGGGTGTTGTGATTCAAAAACAAAAGTAAATTATGACTATACTACTACCCAGGAAAACACTCAATATTAGGGACAACATGGGAATTGTGTTCCCTAGGGTTTGTTGACTCAATTACCCTAGGTAACATAACTACAATTGAAGAGTTGCATGCAGGATGGTAACTTAGGTTCTTCCATCCCTCTTGTGAAGGTGAAGGTAGAATTTCACCATGGCGCTTGGTTGGTAACCATGGTGTGCCAACTAACCGTTACCAATAGTCCCAGTCAACCTCCCCTTGGTCAGGTTTAGTTGATTAGATGAGAAGACATCGATCGAATCCTGTCATCTACTTCTCTTTTCCTATTCTTTACTACCTTGATCGGGCTCGTGATAGTAGGTAGGGTTTGGTGTTGGCCACCACCAAACAATAATCATAATGAAGAGAAATAGATATTACATGCAAAACCCTAATCAAAGAAATACAATAAACCTAGGTTATATCAAGAAACTACCCATGGTTCTTACAACCCCAAGTTGTGGGTGCTTAGCTACTCATAGCTAAGGCAAAACCGATTAAAATGCACATACAAGACATAAATGAGAGTTTTACCAACAATAATGAAGAATGTAGGCACCAGAAGTTGCAAACCCAAAAGCGTGATTGATCAACAATGAGTATGAAGCAAGATTTGTAATCCCCAAAAATGGGTTTTCCAAGAGAAAACAAAAATCTAATCTAAAAATCTAAGAAAAGCTTCAAAGATGATTGTAAAATGTCTTCTGGTCGAACTCACTTCTAAAACCCTCACTTAAACTATATATAGTATTTACAAAATAACCCTAGATTTAAACAGAAAAGATAGCTGACAGCTGATAAATCTCATAAGTACGATTCATAGAATGACCTACAAGTCATAGTTGGGGTCTCGTATCAGGTTCTAGGCATCTTGGACTAAATTGGTATGACTTATTGATATAAGTCGTTGCTTGAGCTACGACTCGTATGTTCCTCTTGTAGTCTTAGCCTTTGGTTTTTGGTCTAACATTTTGGCTCTCTGATTCTTGCTACGAGTCATCTTATACGTGTCATTGTGGGACTTACGACTCATAGGATGGCCTCGTGGTGGTGATCTCCACTTAGCAGATTTCTAAATTTTTGGTCTCTGATTCCTGCTATGATATACCTTATGACTCGTAGCTTGGGCTACAACTCGTAGGTGTGCTCATATATCCTAAGCTTCAGCAAAAATCTCCAATTTTTCTTCAAAATCAAGCCAACTAAACTTTTCTGCAAGAAAAACATAAAAAAACATAAAACCCATAAAACATTGCATTAAAGACTCACAAAATCCCTTGTTTCAGGCATCAAATGTGTTATATTTTGACAGGATATCAGCAACCGTTGGCTCTTCGGATCTAGAAAT
>DF363455.1:0-21505 GCA_000787875.1 Solanum virginianum
TTGTCTCTGCATATGAATCTTTTAAGTATGTTTGGTATTTGTGATAATAATTTTGTCCGTATATATGTGTGTAAGTTCCGATGTTAACATGACACCTGGGCGCGACTCGGTTATTCAAGCGATCCAGGTTTGTCATATTGATACGGTACCTGGGCGCGACTCGATTATTCGAGCGATCCAGGACGGATATATGGATACTGTATCTGAGCGCGACTCGATTATTCGAGCGATCCAGGACAAATATATGGATACTGTATCTAGGCGCGACTCAGTTATTCAAGCGGTCTAGAACGTATCCTTAGTGGGCGCGACTCGGTTATTCAAGCGGCCCAGGATTGACATATGTTGGCTTAGCGATTCGTGAGTGCAGCGATCTTCCCTGACTCACTTGTCTGATATGTGATATTTGCTATTTTGGATAAATGATGGCTCACTTGTCTGATATGTGATGTTTGCTATTTTGAACATTATATGATAACTCATTTGTCTGGTATGTGATGTTTGCTATCTTGGATATATGATGGCTCACTTGTCTGTTAAGTGAAGTTGAATATTCTGGAAAAAAAAATAATTCATTTGTTTGTCTAGGAGTTGAGGCTATCTCCTCCTCATATACCATTGTGGAATCAAAACGTAAAGTAGATGCTTGTGCTCCCATCCATCTGTTGAAGAGCTCTCTTACTTCGGAGCAACTTTTGGTATACTTGTTATTTCTTTATTTAGTATTGAATTCATTTAAAGGTATGACGGTGGCCTTATTCCATCGTTTGATTATGTCGGTCTGTATAGAGGTCTGTGGACACCTGTGAGTATGGGTTATGTCAATCAGTCGATATATTATGTACTTATACTGTATACAAGGGACATGTTAGTTAGTCTGTATATCGTGTGCATATGTTGTGGTTGTTGGGCGATTTAACCGCAGCGGTGACCTTATCGGCCCGCATGTATATATTTGTATGTTCTGTTCGCTGGGATTGTCTCTATGCAGGGTTTGGTTAGTCAATAAAACAAAGAAAACTCTGCCGGATTTTCTGTAAACCTAATAGTAACTGTAATCTGAGTCTGGCTTAGTAATGTTGTGCGGGTGCCCCAATCGGGTACCAGTCATGGCCTATAAGTTGGGTCGTGACAGCAACAACTTCGTCAATAGCTCTCGAAGCATCAAACTCCCTTTCAACCACAGACAAATTCATTTTAATAGCCGATGCTCCAACCAAATTCTCTCAAAGCTTTTCAAGCTTGGGGGTCTATCTTGTCTTTTTCCAATGGAACAAATTCAGAAATATATTTTATCTCCATCTTAGTGGTTGAAGGAGCTATCCACGAGTACACAGTCTATGCGTAAAACATAAATGTTAACATATAAATATGAATAATATTCAACAAGTAAGTTAATTGCACTAACTATTCTGTTTAACATATTCAAACAATTGTTATGATAGCTATAACAATTGTTGAAGATAGGCATAATAATTGCACACATTATTTTAGCAACTGTTACGACAACCACAATAATTGTTAAGACTAGGCACAACAACTGTTGAGTCTAGGTACAGGCTAACCAAATAATTTAAGTGTGATAATTACAGTAAGTATTCTATTAGACATATTTTAGCAACTACTATGATAGCTATAACAATTGTTGAGGATAGACATAATAATTGCAGAAATTATTTCAGCAATTATTGTGACAATCACAATAATTGTTGAGACTAGGCATAACAATTGCTGAGATTAAACACGGGCGAGTAAAATAATTGTTGAATATAATACAAAATGAGAATGAGAATTCTTATCGAGTCAGACGGGAGATCAAACAAATCATCAATTTTAACAAAATTATTTTTCTTTGCATTTAGCCATCTAAGAATTCTCGAATAAGTTTCTTCATCTGATAAATTTTTAAGCCGACTCCAAAGATGGGGAATAGTTTCAAATGCTCAAGCCTATATAAAATAATATTATCACAGATCAAGATAATAAACCAAACATTAATAAAGATGAAATAATATTGAACAAAGTTTATCATGAAAGCCCAAGAAAAGCCAAAAAGATTGGTTGTTTTCCCTGTTGGATTCAATTCCTTCAACAGATATTCAATGGTGAGTGTGAAGCTTTCCTGGCCCAATGAAGGAGCACGAAATGCTTTACGATCGGTGCAAAGGTCGCTCCAATCAACAGAAATTCTTGTACTTCGATCATGTGCACAAAGAATACTATGCATGAACCAAAGTAAGCACAATGAGTTCTTGCAATTTTTCTCAACCTCCTCGGAGTTTAGAAGGGCAATTAAATCCTTTTCTTTGAAACGTTTTTCGGTTAACTTACACAATTACGTGCGCCTTTCAACACCGTAGAATTAGAACTCTTGGATGACTTCTCCAACCGATCAGCAACACTAAGAGTATGATGACAGTTTAAGCCTATCATAATTGCAAATTCTTTCATGCCGAAACAAACTGGCATACCACAGTAATTGATCCAAATTGCTTTTTTTAATCACAAATAATTCTTCGTTGAAGAGGCTGATATACTAAGTTCATAGGAAATTTTGAAACTTTTTCCTCAGATAATTTAAATACTTCCTAAATATACTAGATCAAAAATAACTTTTCAATTTTTGTGCCACTAGAACCTTTCTAAAATCAATAAAAAGTTTTTTCATAGCCGATCGAATAACAATATCACCTTTTAAATCACGATCGTGATTGTCCAAGAAAGTCTACAAATCATAGTTTAAAAATTTAATGTTTTTAACAACATCTATTGAAGGAGGACTGTTAGGAGGGGAATCAACAGTGGTAGCAAAAGAGACATTGTCTAATTTGCTTGCTTGTTTTGAAGTTGAATCAGCTTCATCACATACATTTTTTTCTTCTTCTTGTTTTGAAGAAGAACCAGCTTTATCCCTTGTCAATTGTTGTTGAGCCTCAGACTCCTCATTTGTTTGTCTAGGAGTTGAGGCTATCTCCTCCTCATATACCATTGTGGAATCAAAACGTAAAGTAGATGCTTGTGCTTCCGCTACTATTTTTGATTCTACTTCTGCTTCTATTTGGGATTGTGGATTAAGTTTGTTATATTTACGAATAAGTTTGCTTGAAATAATTTTTCTTTTTATTCGAGCCATTTTATCTACACAGATGAAATAAAACTAAATTAGTGTAACTAATTCTTCAATAAAATAGAAAAACAAATTATAGTAAATGATTTAAGATGCATCAATAACTGAAGTTATTACAACTTAAGATAACAATTTAAGAAATTAAAAATAGAACTACTTAAGCAATTGCTTAAGAGAAGCAACTCTTAATCAACTGCTTAAGTAGTTGTACTTTTAATTTCTTAAATTGCTACCTTAAGTTGTTGTAGCAACAATTGCTACCTTAACTTAAGTTGTTATTGCAACAACAACTTAAGGTAGCAATTTAAGAAATTAAAAGTACAGCTACTTAAGCAGTTGGTTAATGAACTACTTAAGTTGCAACTCAAGGAGGAATCCAACTACATTAACTTTAACTTAACCGGTTGTTGAATCAATTTAAGTAAAGTTGCAAGTTTAGTAATTGTTTTATCAAGTACATCAATTATTGGAACTTATTAAGCAACTAAATGATTTTTCTACAACAACTTTATTAAGTTTAGACGATTTTCATTCATCACTATCACAATACCATCACAGTAATGAATATAATTACAACTACTAGAGTTGCTTAAGTTGCAGCAAAGATTACAGCTATTAAGTTCAGTTGATTTTCATTCATCGCTATCACAACACTATCACAGTAATGAATACAAGTATAACTACTTAAGCAGTTGCTTAAGTTGTAACAAAGGTTGCAACTATTAAGTTCAATCGATTTTCATTGATCATTGTCATAACACCACCACAGTAATGAATACAATATTATTAGAATAAAAAAACAGAATAGTCTATGAAATATTTAAAAAAAAACAAACAATAAATTCAGACATGCATGTTCTTCTTTTTCTTTTTATATTATAAAAACTCAAAACTCATAACTTCTAACTATGGAGAAATATTTTCTCTTTTACCTCTGTAATGACGATAACAATAGACGGAGACGAAGACAACAATGATGAGTAAAGCACAAGACGAACGAAGAAAATGATAAAGATGAGATGATGAAGGCCCTTGAACTAATTCGGACGAAAAAGAAGATGTAAAGAAGAAGAAGTTTGATCTGGCTAGATCTTTCCTCTTTGAAAAAATGAAAAAAGGATTCCTTTTTACTTTTTTGGAAATGAAAAAGGAGAATAAATGATTGATTTGAAAGTATAGTCGTGGATTTCACAAAAAAAAAATTAAAACTTTTAAAAATTACAAATCATTTCTTATTTATCTTAAAACCTTGGTTAGTAAAATATTTGAGTTGTGTTTGGTCTAAGTTGTCATTTTCTTTTTTTTTGGTCCACCCTCTCTCAAATTTCTCTGGTCTCTAAAACCCTGTTTGTAACACCCTTCTGCCCCCCTTGGTCGAGTTAGCGAGCTAGAGAGAACCTCCCTCAAAACTCAACTGGAAATGAACATACTTCAATCCTACGACGATTTCGTCAAGGTCCATGGCGTACTCCTAGCGGCCGCCGGCATCCCCCAGTCACTCCATAAGCTTCTCTTTCAGAAGCTCTCCTCCGACACTTTCGACGGCGGCCGCTATTTCCAGATTGAGCCGCTTGGTGATGGCCGCCAAAGAAGGCTACTCTGCACTTCTGATTTCATCGCCAAACACTCGAATGTCTTCCTTGTTGATCATGCTTGGACTTTTCGCCTATCCGATGCTTATAAACAGGTTTGAAGTGATATACTCTATATGCTTACTGGAAGATTGGTGACGTCGAAATTGTTTTTGTTTCTTTGGCAATACTTTCTGTTATTTGCGATATATCTTTTTATGCATATTTTTTTTGAATTTTATAAATTATAATGCAGTTGTGTGAAGTTCCGGGTTTAGCAGAAAGAATGGCTGCATTAATGTGTGTAGATGCTGATTTGAACTCAGCGGCTGAGGAGGCAGGTGAAGAGGATAGTACCAAACTGAGTGCCGCGGACATAGTGGAGAGAGAGATGCGTAGAGTAAAAGAAGGCCAGGATGATACAAGATGGTTGGAGCTTGAGGAACTTCACATTGATGATGACATGCTTGTATCACTTGATTTGCCTAGTAAATTTCCAGTACGTTTTCTTTATAGCTCTATAATGTGATATCAACTCGGTCAATTGCAAAACTAAAAGCAAGTAGGGACCGAATGTCTTTCCAGGCTTTTTTCTTGTACAAGGCCGTGATAGCATGAGTCGTAATGGCAGATCTTTTATGTTAGTGGTTAGAAGCTGCAAAAAGTAGCTAACTTGTAGGGACAATAGTTATATGTATGCAGTGAGTCACTTGTAGGGATTGCTGCTTTTCACTATATTTGTTCTCGCACTTCTTACAATGTTCTTGTTGGTTCTTTGTTTTATACTAAGTTTGTTAATTTAAAATTTCTTGCATCAGAACTTACTGGCACTGAGCCTGTGTGGTAACAATCTGAGGGACGTTGAGGTTGTTTCCAAGGAAGTTACCCGACTCAAGAATCTTAAAGCTCTCTGGCTGAATAATAATCCAATTTTGGAGCATAGGTAAGTTGGCAAGAGCTCAGTAACTGGTCCAGTAGAGCAGTGAGTGCTTTAATCATTTTTGTAATAGTAGTAATTGATGTTGGGTTCAGCAATTGTCTTGCTGGCAAGCTTGAACAGTAAGTGATGCTTCTACCTTTTCTTCTTTGGATAGTAATTCAGGGGCTGCAATCATTCAGGAGTGTCCTGGTTTGGAAATTTGCAACTCAATATTTACATCTAACTATGGAGAGTGGGCATTGGGATTTTGTGGTGGAATCTACGACAAAGACAGTGCAGGCTGTGCTCATCAAGGAGATCATCCTTTGGAGAGTGTGATATCTCTAGACCTTAGTGAGAGGTCTATTCGCAATCTGATGAACAAGGTCAGGCATCTCACACTTTTACTTATTTCCCAAATAAATGTGCTACTGAATTTATCATGAAATTCCTTTCCATGCCTTCTTTTTCCAAGAATATTGAGATTCTTTGAGATAATGTGAAACTATGGCTGTCTTCTATGGATGTTGTGGTCTCTCCTTTATCCTTATAATATTCACCTGTTCATGCCGCTTCTTTTTTCTCAGGCATTTAATCCTAATGAGATCACAGCTCTTTCTTATTTAAACTTGCGAGGAAATCCATTAGACCAGAATTCTCATAGAGATCTATTGCAGCTTCTTAAAGGATTCAGTTGCTTGCATTCTCTGGAGGTACCTTTTTAAACTATTGCTGCTTTAGTGTGAGCACATACCGTGAGCACATAATGATGCTTATATAAACTATGGAACAGGTGGATATCCCAGGGCCTTTAGGAGAAAGTGCTGCTGAAATTGTTGGAGCCCTGCCTAATCTTTCTCTACTAAATGGAGTTAACACATCCAAAATATTGGAGTCCGGCAAGTCTGTAGTTGATGCAATGTTGCAACCACGTCTTCCTGAATGGACTGCTGGAGAACCTCTAACAGATCGTGTCATAAATGCTATGTGGTTATACTTGATGACGTATAGACTTGCTGATGAAGAAAAGATTGACGAAACCTCTGTATGGTATGCAAGCTAGAAATTGTAATCATCTCCAAGTTGCTGTTTCCATTTGATGTCGTGTTTCAATTATACAACCCCTCTAAACAACATGAAATATTTCAGTTTATTTGGCATTCTCAACTGAAGCTTTGGGTTCCTAGATTTTCTCTTGCTTGGCTCTGAAAGTTGCATCTGCAGACTCAATAGGACCTAGAAAAAGTAGCACACTTTTCTGTGAGCTGAAGTCACAGAAATTCTAGTTGTGGAAAATTAGACACTTGGACTTATTGTAATTGGGAACTAAATAATGTCTATGAGAGCTGAAGCTTCCATAACTTGGTATATTTAGTTCTATTAATATGAGAATCCCTCTGTCTGTTGTGTCAGTTGTTTAACTAAGTTGGTGAGAGCTGCTATTGCAACTAAGAAGCCTTTCTACTTGGTTATGCCTAAGGGGTGGTTTGGATTGGTTTTCTTAAAGTGGCTTATAAGTTAAAAGCCAAAAGCCATAAGTTGGGAAACCAAACCTTTTTTTTTTAAAAAAAAAAAAACCTTTTTTAGCTTTAAGAAAGTGCTTAAAAGCACTATTTTTGTGTTGCGGAAACACTTCCAAAACTTAAAAAGTGCTTAAAAGCCAAAAGTCAAAAAAAAAAAAAGCCAATCCGAACACCCACTAAGTTGCTGGACTATCAGGATACAATCCTTTTTGTGATTCTGGACAATGTTTTCTAAACTCACGCGCTTTATGTGTAATATCCTCTTATGTTCATGTTTGTTTGTGTTCATAGGTATGTAATGGATGAGCTTGGTTCTGCTTTGCGCCATGGCGACAAGCCTAACTTCAGAGTATCTCCTTTTCTCTACATGCCGGAGGGCAACTTGGCATCAGCTATCAGGTTCTCTTCTTAAACCACCGTGCTTTTTTGCTTACATATCAGGGTGTTCTTCTTTTGTAAACTACATTCTGTATATATTCGTTATGGAAAAAATACATTTTTTATATATTGAGTACACAGGAAATACCTTGTGTAGATGACTACTTAGAATTTGTAGCTGGGAATGCCCATCTCTAAAGTGCTGAGATTGTATGCCTCTTGGCTTCAGGACTTTGCCCTTTTTGTGAAAAAATCTCAAAAGTACCTATCTAAGTAGAAAAAAATAAAAAGTATATGCTCCCCCTCTGTTCAGGTGTCTCAATTGTTTAATTGAAAATTGTTTCCAATGAATGGGTAATAAATGCATTTTGTATATATTCGTTATGGAAAAATACATTTCTTATATATTGGAGTACACAGGAAATACCTTGTGTAGATGACTACTTGGAATTTGTAGCTGGGAATGCCCATCTCTAAAGTGCTCAGATTGTATGCCTCTTGGCTTCAGGGCTTGCCCTTTTTGTGAAAAAAATCTCAAAAGTACCTATCTAAGTAGAAAATAATAAAAAGTATATGTCCCCCTTTTGTTCAGGTGTCTCAATTGTTTAATTGAAAATTGTTTCGAATGAAGGGGTAATAAATGGATTTTTGAAAGTACGTAAATCACCTTGTTTCTTGCTTACATAATGGGATTTTGTTTTTTTTTTTACTTTCGTGAACTGTTATTTTGGATTTAGATAGATATCATATGTCACGACCCGACATTACAGGTCATGATGACACCTGTTTTATCCTGCCTATAGGCAAGCCAACCCAATAATCAAGGTAACCTGTCTAGCACACTTATGTATGACTATAGCTAAACAACAACAGTACAAGCCAAAGACTGCCTACCCCAGAACCTGAAAGTCAATTGTACAGAGCTACTATAGACCAATCATAAAAATATATGGACCCCGAATAACACAAATTCAACTATAAGCCAAAACTATATACCTAGGCTAGTGTGTGGATACCAAGACACTAACTAGACATAAGGAGACTGCAGAAGATCCCAAAAGCCGCCTAATGCTCACCAAAAGTCTCCTGGAACGACAGTGATAGGTCGAAGTTAACAACGGTGGCTCGTGCTTAGGCCTGCACCATAGACAGATGCAGAAAAGTAGGGGTGAGTACCAATGTAAGGTAACCAGTAGGCATCATAGGCCGACTAAGTGAAATATAGTAAATGTTGTAAGAATGACTAGACTATGCACCGCAAATACTGTCTGCCGAACCAAAAGCCAAGTGATAACTATCTGGATATTCAAGCAACCCAACTACCAAACCAGGTGATGTATGTCTGTACCATGGAACCAAAAGCCAAGTGATAACTGTCTGGAGATTCAAGCAACCCAACTACCAAACTAGGTGACGCATGCATGTTCCACGAATGCAACCAGGACAAGGTCAAGGTATAGAAATGTACGTAGGTGTAAGAGGCTAATGTTTATGCCTGTACGCCAACTGGGCCCCCATAAGCCCAGAAGGTACATCTATGCACAAAAATAGGGTATATAGGTGTATCGGTGTGGGTATTGGTAATGACAATATGTATCATGCCGGAACATGGCACTCGGTCCCATAACATCATGTCGGAATGTGACACCCGATCCAACTATTTCTAGCCTTTACTAGACATCTTCCTGACCTGGCCTCAGAACTGGGACTCTAACCCAAGAACAATCAACTGAGCCTCTAACAGGAATAATCAAATGTGCTAAGATGATCCATAACTGAGCCTCTAACTCGAAATGTGACACCCAACCCAACTATTTCTAGCCTTTACTAGACATCTTCCTAACCTGGCCTCCGAACTGGGCCTCTAACCCAAGAACAATCAACTAAGCCTCTAACTCAGGAATAATCAAATGTGCTAAGACGGTCCACAAGGATCTATGCTTCTCAAGTTACACTGTGTGCATCTGTAACAACTACCGGCTCTAAACAACATAAGTCTAGGGCCTCACTAGCCTATGCCTAGGCTAAGGCCCAACAAGTCAACCTATAGTTACAGGACCACAACACACCGGCAAGATACCACACAGAATCTCAACAGGTGATCAAAAGTATAACAAACAACCAAGTTTCCGAATACAATATATTTCTCAATATTAGACAACCCAACAGGAGGTTTAATAGGTATTCAGATAGTAATACATCTTTGTCTAACAGTGCAATTACAGATGTAGCCTATAACTGAATTTGTTCTAAACTTCGCAATCTTTACCAGATGCATTGTAATAGAACGGTCATTAATGTGCTCAAACAGGAGTTACAGTCTCAATTCAGCATAAACATCCTTTAATTCAGCAATATTAGGCAATCGTTACAACGGATAGCCAAAACCAAAGCAGCTAACCAACATACAACTCTCCGATGATCACAATACGACAACAAGTACATCTGGGCAACCTCGAATGTTAGCTAGTACACAAATTCAATCGATATAATCTCAAATATAGCAGGAAATCAATATATAGCCTCAGTACAGGTAATCTCATTAACACAACCTCCAATATAAAACATTTAACAAGTACGGTGTCTGACCCAGCAAGTATAGTCATTAATTCAACCTAACCAATAAGTACGGTCATTTACGTATCAACTTCAGCATATACTTATGCTTTTCAATCAACATTCACATATTCAACTCAGTCTACCAGTAGAGAGAGAGAGAGAGAGAGAGAGAGAGAGAGAGAGAGCAACTCAGCCTACTTGGATGCCGATCACGCGCGCTCATGTTCAATCCACGAGGCTGTACTCCTCTTAGTAATCTCAAACTGTCAAAAATAGAATCACAACATTAATACAATCATTTTGACATTAAAATCATAAAAAATGGGCTTAGGTCAGTTTTCGGGCCAAAAAGCAGGCCCACAACGAAATTCTGAAACAAAGCCCACATAATATCCGCCATACTTCCCTGAGCCTATACCTCAAATTCGGGGTCAATCCAAGGTTTAAAATGATACAAACAACCCAAAAAACGAAAAATATTTCTTTTCGGAAAAATTATGTTTCCAATAGTTTCTTTATCAATTTATCCAAAATACTATAAAATCAGCAAAATCCAACTATACTGCGATGTCCAAATATAGCAAAATCTGGAGAATCCGATAACACCACGATGTTCACCTTGGAAAGATCTTCAATTTGAACTAAAATTTCATTGAATTCCGGTCCCGAACGAGAAAGACATCAATATTCAAAGTTTTCGACAACCAACAACAATATACCACCGAAAACCACGAAATTACCTCGAATGGCGTGCCAAAAGCAATTTTTGACTCTTCCATGATGTTTCTCTAAAAAAAATACACAAGTCGGCCTTTTGAATCTTCTGTAATCGGATGAAAAATGACCACGAAAATGAGGTGTAAAGTGAGGAATATATAATATAATCTTTCTAGAAATAGCCTTGCATATATGCATGATATACCAACTTGCCATATCATGGCCATATGGCATCGCCTTATCGCACCACGTGGCAGCACTGCAACATGCCACGTCACCCTCACTTCAGCAATCATCCAACCCTTTTTTTGATGTTTCGGGCTCGTTCGAAATTTAATTTTCGCAAACAAACTATGTAACTCTACTAATTTCGATGTTTCGAATCCAATGGTGTAGATGAAATTTCCACCGAAGGTCGTTACGATCTGATGTGGGTCCCACTTCCTTATATCCAACTTTTAACGGAAAGAATCAAGGGGGTCAAATCGCATTCGGAAGTCCTCAGTACAATACAAAGGGTTGTTGTGGAGCAAACTTGACGTTCTAGAGCTGATCGCGCTATCAGAATTCTCATCAGGGCACAATTTCCAAGGGTGTTGACTAAAGTCAACTATTGACCTGTTCCGGAGGCTAAATTTACCAAACTCGATATAACTAACACCAAGCATGCTCCTAGCCTCATCTGGCCATTCCAGAGCTGACAAAACTTTTAGAATTTCGCTCTTAGGCTGTTTAATAGAACTTTATCTGAAAGTTAATTTTCCAATTATAATTGGCTTTCTAACACGGAAAACTACAGATTTTCCAAACGAACAACCCGACAACCGCACCATTAGTGCCAATGCATCCCAAATGTCCTATGGTTGCTATAGAGATGCCACGACTAACAAGATACATGCGGAAACATAGAATTGACCTAGAGGGTCATTACATCATATCACATGTATTGATGGTTGGTAGAAACTAGTAGATAATGAGCATCCTAAGAAGCTCTCCTTGGAAAAAGCTTAGCAAGTGAAATGAGATGCACTGTGTAGGATATTGATGGTTGGTAGAAACTAGTAGATAGTGAGCATCCTAAGAAACTCTCCTTGGAAAAAGCTTAGCAAGTGAAATGAGATGCACTGTGTAGGACACAAATGTATCCTACTTAGAAGGATATTGGAAAATTATCCTTCTCACAGTCTCCTCTGTGGCCTAGTGATGTAGCTCTTTTTCCAATGAAAAGGCTGATGAGGAAATTAACACAGAGATTGCTATGCACTTCTTCTGCTTAACTGCTTATCTGCGAACTGCTATATTCTGAAACTTGACTAATTTTGCTAATGATCTTAGTTATTCAATTCTTTGGCCTATTGATGATGTTCGAGAAGGTGACGAATGCACTCGTGATTACCTTTTTGGTATTGGGGAAGAGAAGCAACGATCTGCTCGCTTAACTGCTTGGTTCCATACACCAAGAAATTATTTTATCAAAGTATGTATGTTACCTTTTCATATTTGATTGTTCTTGTTAAATGAATATAGATGCTCAACATGAAATTTGATTCCATAATTCTTCAGGAATATGAAAAATGCAAGAACAAATTGCAATCAATCAAAATTGCTAGCCCTATACAGGGGTCATCAATTACAAGTAGTCTGCATCATCGTGATGGAAGTGCTTTACGTGTATACGCTGACATACCTCAAGTGGAAGAATATCTGACTCGTCCTGAGTTTGTTATCAGTATGTGTATTTTGATGCCACTAAAATTACCCTTATTTTAGATTGTTGACTATGTTTGTGTTGATATCACTGTCTGGACTAATGTTCTGTGCACTCATATTGCTTACAGTCAAGAAAGTGTGTACAAATTGTTTGAGTGCAATTATGAACATTTAACTCATGCAAGATTCTACTCATAAATTACCTTGCACATTACTGGTGGTGTTTGTAGCTACTGAGCCAAAAGATGCAGACATTATATGGACAAGCATGCAGATAGATGAGGAGACGAAGAAGGCAGTTGGAATAAATGATGAACAATACATAAATCAATTTCCATTTGAGGCTTGCCTGGTTATGAAACATCACTTAGCGGAAACTATTCAGAAGGTTATCATAGATATCGTGTTTTCTTATAGTGGTTGAGCACTTATTCTTTATGGAGAATGCTGATGCTAAAATTTGTCTACTTAACAGGCTCATGGATTGGTTGAATGGCTTCAGCCTACTTATAATCTTGAGACACAGCTAAGTCAACTTATTGGAGATTTTCACCTACGTGAAAGAGAGAAACTAGACAATCTGTGGATCTTGAA
This sequence comes from Solanum virginianum, assembly GCA_000787875.1. Lineage (NCBI taxonomy): Eukaryota > Viridiplantae > Streptophyta > Magnoliopsida > Solanales > Solanaceae > Solanum > Solanum virginianum. Next base: position 13,099 of record DF363455.1, read on the forward strand.
GCCATGGAACATGGCAAGAACTATTGATACGACAATAAATAGCAATTTATCGGCTATTATTCGTCTCATGGAGACTGGCCCAAAAATCTGTCAGAAGTACATTGAGCATCCTGCTCTATTTAAAGGGAGAAAATTTGATCTCCGATATATTGTCTTGGTTCGCAGTATGAATCCCCTGGAGATCTTCCTTGCTGATGTGTTCTGGGTATGTGCATATTCAGTGGTGCAGGTGTTCTCACGAGTGCTCGACAAGTTGAAACGAGAACAGTTTCACTAAGATACATTACAACATATAAAATGCCTTCGTTCAGATTTGTTTTCTCATCTTTGACTGATTTTGTTCCTTTCAGGTTAGATTGGCAAACAACGCATACACTTTGGAGAAACATAGCTTTGATGAATACGAGACCCATTTCACTGTTATGGTAAGGACTGATTACTAACTTCTCCTATTTGTTGTTTCTCCAGCTCTGTTATTAATTTGAGTATTTTATTTGATGTAATTGCATGATTTAATTCCTTGACTTGGTTCGTGACATTTACGATAATATTCTCCTATAGAATTACAAAGGCAGATTGAACCATATGAACACACCAGAATTTGTGAAAGAATTTGAGAAGGAACATGAGGGTGAGGATTTTTCCTTTTCAATATCGATACTTTGATTTGCTCTTTTTTATTGACGACTTAGCAGGACATAGTGATTAATAACTAGTGTCACTCTCATCTTTGTTGCAGTTAACTGGCTGGATATCCACTCAAGGATAAGAAATATGATCAAATCGGCTATTGAAGCAGCAGCCGTTGTGCATCCAGAAATGCATCATAGCAAATCTAGGGCAATGTATGGAGTTGATGTCATGCTTGATTGCCATTTTCAGCCTAAATTATTGGAGGTATGACAGCTATACTGCCTCCATTATAAAGCATTTTCAATATTTAGTAGTTCCTGAAAGATGACTGCTCAAAGCATGACCTTGTTACTGGTCATCTCGCTTTTGTCAATATGGATATGGATTTTGTTGCTTGCTACTTTCCTGTGTTATTTTATGTTGTTGAGACAGGAAATGCACCCTCCCTCTTGTTAAGCTCAATCTGCAGTCATGAACTCTAAAACCAGATGGATATTTTTTGGATGCAGATTACCTACTGCCCAGATTGTAATAGGGCAGTCACATACGATACTGAAGCTGTCGTCCGTGGAGGAGAAGCTGTTAAAGGAAAAGATTTCTACAACTATATCTTTGGCTGTCTCTTTCTAAATGAAACTAATCATGTTTCCCAATTATGAGTCAAGTGTGTAGAGCTCTTCGCTGCAATTTGCATGCCAAAGTCGGATTCTTGAGTTATGCAAGCGTGTATCGAGAGAAATTACAAGTAAAAAGTCATTGTACACCATGAATCTGTGAAAGTAGGTGTGCCCTATTTGGATTTTAGAGCCCTTTCAGTTTATCACACATCAGGGAGCTATGCAGAACTGCCTCCCAACCTCTTCTTCTCCCCCAACTCTGTCGCAGTCGGAGATGCATCATACCTTGATGCTCTATTGAGTTATTTTTCCTTGTAATTTAGGGTCCTGAAAACACTCCAGCGTAAATCTCCACATTGCTACATTTTTGGTTTTATTTTGAAATCATCATTTTTTGGGGTTACATTTGTGCAATGGTAGTTCCCAGTATGAGTTTTCATATCTGTAGCCTGTAAACATGGTTGAGAACATGTTTTCCAATTTTGTTCATCTGCAAAAGTGGCTAATGCCTTTCCTTATGGTCGGTAACAACTTTGCTTCAATGTGCTTAAGGTTCACTTAAAGAGAGTAGAGGAAACACCTCTAGCTGTGGAAGTAGGTTGTCTTTTTTACAATCCCCAATTACTTTACGATTTTCCATGTTGCAAGGTTACAAACCACAATATCATAGCATCTCACAACATCGTGAGAACTAAACCAATTATTTATTTCACTAGTGTATATTTAGCTGGGTGTATCCATTTCTCTAGCACTCTTTGCAAATATAACCTCCATTTCTCAGGCACTCTGGAAATATAACCTTGAATTGATAAGAAACAAATGGTACTAGTTAACAGGTAAACAAAAAAAAAGAAAAACTGTCAAGAAATAGAAACATTAGCAGTAGGAAACAAAATGAAAATGTACATGAACCATACATTGGCTGGGAGGCTCAAAGTGTTGCATTCAGCATGCTTCTCATGATCAAACCTAGAACAGTGTATGGTCTATGTGCATAGAGCACTACATACCTTTCCATTCATAACAACAAAAAGAACAAAGAATTGGCTAGTTTGTTTAGAAGTAGCAAGTTGCTCACCTAGCAGCTACTTAAGTTGGAACTTATTCATGCCATTGGCTTTTCAGTGTCGTTACTATTTTCTGCAATTCCAAGTTTGAGATTCTCTCGAGCTCCAAAGCACATTCAAGCTGTCCAACAATAGTTTTTAACCCAAGGAAATGATAATAACTTCATAGCTACATGATAAAAATGATAAGCACACTACCTTAGCTGCTCGGCTGCTCCATTCCGCTAGAATTGCTCTAAGCCTCTCATTTTCCTCTACATGCTGTTACAAATTACCCAAAACAGAAGGAAATATCATGCAACCTTTTGGTGTAAAAGAAGCTAGCAAAGACTATGGAAACTAAAACAGGATGGAAAATGGAGTTACAATAACATTTCGTAATAACTGTAATGCCTACTTCTGTACATGACAAAAGAGAAGGAAAGGAAATCAATCTGCAACGCCTAGTTCTGTACATGAAAAAAAAAAGAGCAAAGGAAGTCAATTTGCATAACATAGAAATGCCACTCAAAATGTTTATCTGACGAAAGCAGAAAGGTCCTCGTAATAGGAGAATCATGTTTATAAATAAAGCCTAAAATCAATGTATGTTTGGAACAACTCTTGGGGATTAACTCTAATCAGACTAGCCTTCTAGGACTCATGCAATGGAGCACCTAGATGGCTAAAAAAATAGGGCACACCCACAGCAGGAAAACCAAGTAACCACCGAAAGCAAGGACCATCCCAAGCAGGAAAAAACGAAAAGGTATCACTCATTGATGACTGCAAGTCTGCGACAACAAGATACACGGTTAATTCCCACAAGTGGGGTCTGGGGAGGGTAGAGGATACGTAGGCCTTATCATTATCTCATAGAGGTAGAGAGGCGGTTTCTAAGAGACCCTCAGCTCGAGAGCAACAATTTTAGGTATAACGAAGAAGAAAACAGTGATGAAAATATAACTAATAAAAGAAGCAGTATAAAGCCTAAAAGAAAAGAATATGAACAACAAAATAGTGCAATAGCCGAAACACAGTAAACAGGTGATGATTAATATCAAAAACTGGAACTACAAGAATACAGCTAGTACAACAAACACTAGCAAGCCTGAACCCTGGATAGCAAGGCAACAATGAAATACCTACTAACTTTCCACCCTAGGCAACCTCCGAACCCTCCGATCTAAGGTCAGGTCTTCAATAATCTGAAGTTGCGCCATATCCTATCTAATCACCTCTCTCATAATGCTTTTTCTGCCTACCTCCACCTCTTCTCATGCCTACACATCCACCTCTTGCACCTCCTCACCGGTGCATTTGCATCTTCGCTTCACACGTCTAAACCATCGCAATCTCGCTTCTCTAATCTTGTCCCATCACAGAGGCCACTCCTACTTTATCCTAGACAACCCATTTCTAATCTTATCGCTCCTAGTATGCCCACATATCCATCTCAGCATCATCAGTTCTACAACATGCATCTTCTGAACATGAGAATTCTTAATTGTTGAGCACTTTGCCTTGTACGACAACGTCGGTCCAACCACCACTCTATAGAACAACTCAATGATGACTAATGCCTTCCCAATTTAGATTGTTCTTTTAGGTTTTTAATGGCTACATCCTAACAAATACTTGCTTTATTACAAGGTTAACCAAATACTTTGACTTGTCCTTTGACACATCACTGTTCATTCTTAATGGCAAAGAAGCAACAGTTGCAGCAAAAGAAGACAAACAAGCAGCGGAGTTGAATCTTAAATATAAAATAACAGTTCTCCATGAAAAAGGTAACTCAGAAAACACCAAATATTTTGCATTTAAACACCACAAAAAGTTCTATCTTCCAAATAATTTTTTAACACACCTGATTCTTTGCACTGCGGTTGCGCTGCATATCAGCATCCTTCTCTTCTATAAGAGATCGAGCAAGCCTAAGCTCAGATTGCAATTGATTTATCTGAAACAGAAATCTTTCAGCAGATAACGGCAAAACAGTAATAATAATAATAATAATAATAATAATAATAAATGCTGAGATAAACTTCTACTTGGAAAGTAGAAATATCAGAGACAAGTAAAGTACATTTGTCCTTGAAAACAATCCATCCATGTTTACCGTAACAGAACGGCGTAAAACAACAGAGAAATCATATGAACTGAAAACTGATGGCACACTGCATGTAAAGAACTAAGCAAGAGTGTTTTTCATCAATGTGAGATAATAACTCCATAAAGGCATGAGCTGTGTGCAACGGTCTCCATTATAACAGATCCTAAATAGAACTTATTCTTAAGAGTTTTGAGATAAGATCCAGCAGCACCTGAATGCCCATACAGAACACACCCAATTTAAGCTAATCCTCAAGAACTTGAAATAAAAAATGTAAAGCAATGTCATATGGTGTTCATCTCTTTGATCAGATCTATATTGATAATATAGATGTATCATTCTGAAGTTTCTGTCACCTAATGTATACTTAATTTATCAAATTAAATTCAACAAGAGCACCACATGGACATGTCAAACTATGCAGTGTAATTGCATCCATAAGAGCTTTTTCTTCTTTTTGACTTGATGCTGCCCAGGAGAAATTTGGTGATTAAGACAAAATTTAAGTAGCGACAACAACTACATGAAAACTCTTCTTCTAGAGAACTATGATTTAACAAAATTATACCAGGATATGCTATTAAAAAACAAAGTTCTGATGACTAGTTATTTCCATGGTCCTAAATTGGATATCCACATTGATTTAGCCTGATACTTGTGATTTCAGTTGAAGAGTTGAAATATTATGACCAGGGAGATTAGGTGGACCACAAGGATATTTCACTTTCGATGATGACAAATGACAAAAATTTATTCAAAAAGTAAAAGTGGCAACCTTTTGTGTTGTATGATGTGGGATTTTACTTTCTCAAAATAGTAGGCTATTTTGGATGCCTAAACAAGCAAGGCAGTCATTGGCAAGGAACATAAAATAGTTGTCTCTAAAGGCCTGTCTGAATAGTTATTACGTACTTTATTATGTTGTATTGTACTGTATTGTTTTGAAGAATACAATGTTTGGATAGATTGTGTAGTTTTTCGTCGTTATTTAACGACTAACATCAGAAATTTGCAGGATAACCTATAATATTTTAAAGAAAAGTAAGTACAGGGTAGCATTATATTATACAAGGTAGGGCAAAGGATAAAATAGGATTATTAAATAACAAGCAAAGGAAAAATGAGAAAAGAAAAAAGATAGTGACGCAACCACACCAAATCGATTGTTACATAAAATGGGACTTTTCATCATTACACGATGATTTAACACAATGATACAATAAAATTTAAGTAATAATCATAATGAATATTGTATGTAAAGTAACAACACAATATGTAGTACTTTTAAGGAAAATAAGTTTTTGAGAATTTTCTTTGAAAGGAACTAGTGTTCAATGTGGAAAAATCCATTAAGGGACATCAAAATGAAAATAGTCTACTTGATTCGCCACTTAAACCAGTGCACTCTCGAGTATATGAGGAAGGACATAAGAAAGAGGAACAGAAATATGAAAATTGTGAAAATAAAGGAAAGCTGAGAAATTTGTAAAATTGACGATTAACACTGTACGAGAGGACTCTTCATATACAACAACACACTTAGTGAAATCATATAAATAAGGTCTGGGAAAGGTATAATGTACGTAGACCTTACCACTACCTCACGGAGGTAGAGAGACAATTTTTGAAAGACCTTCGGCTCAAGTGCAACAAATCCAAGTAGATATAAGGAGGAGATCATGAGAGAACATGGTGAGTAACAAGGTAACAGTGCAAAGTATACTAAAAAGGAGCAATAAACAACTATAAAATAATGTGATAATCGAAACACAGTAAGCAATATACTAGAGTAGATTATTGAATACAATAATAAACAAGGATAAAAATAAAAAAAAACAAGAACTACAATAATACAACTAGTACTGTGGCAAACACCAGCCACCCTAGGCTAGACAAACTACACTACCTACTGGCCTTCTACCTTAATGCGTGTCCTCCATGCCCTCCTATAAAAAATCATGTCCTCGGTAATTTGAAGTTGCACCACATCCTGTCTTATCACCTCTCTCCAATGCTTTGTCCGCCTACCTTTGCCTCTCCTTGTACCCTCTATAACCAACCTTTCACACCTCCTCACTAGTGCATGTACGCATCTCCTCTTCACATGTCAAAACCATCTCAATCTTGCTTTCCTTATCTTATTCACCACAAAAGCCACTTCCACCTTATCTTAGATATCCTCATTTCTAATCTTATCGCTCTTAGTATGACCACACATCCACCTTAGCTCCTCATCTCCGTAACATGAATCTTCTGGACAAGGGAGCTTCTGACTGGCCAACTCTCCGCCTCGTACAACAATGTCGGTCTAACCACCAGTCTATAAAACTTACCTTTGAATTTCTACGATACTTTTTTATCACATAAGACTCCAAGGCAAGCCTCCACTTCATCCCAGCGCATCAATACGACGTGTGATATTATCATCGATGGCCCCACTTCCCTGGATAATAGACCCAAGATATTTGAATATGTCTCTCTTGGGGATAATTTATGTGCCAAGCCTCACTTTCATGCCTACTCATGCACCACATCGTTGAATTTACACCCCACATACTCTATCTTGGTCCTGCTCAACCCGAACCCTTTAGTCCCCGAAGTATGTCTCCACACCTCCAACTTAGCATTAACTCCATTGCGTGTCTCATCAGTTAGTACTATGTCATCCATAAATAACATACACCACGACACCCTCATCTTGAATGTCTCACGTCAATTCATCTGTTAGCAAGGCAAATGGAGCTAGCGATGATTAACAATGTACAAGAGGACTCTTCATATATAGTAGTGGACTATGCCTCTACATACATATTACTCTATGCTTAATTTAGTAAATTAACTTTTCAATAATTAAATACAAAAATATATTACGCTACCCAATAGTATATTCTATACTATTCTCCTTAATTAAATTGTCAAATGGATGTTGTGCATCTAGACACATATAACTTCATTTTTATCATGCTCTGGTGAAATAACTTGAGTTTGCATATCAACAACCACCAAAAATCAAGTCCACTATGGTGGCTAGACTTTTAATATCCTCCTCACTGTCATTTGACTAACTGGATAATGATGATATGATATTCTTTACATGACGAAAGAATTTTTTTAATAGTGACTGGGTTGTTCAGAGTAGGGACTCGGTACTTAAAATATGATGCTATAAAGAAACATAAAGAGATGAAGACTTTCCTAGAATAGTAACCAAAAATTCAATAATTGGAGGAATCTCAACTCTCAATATCCAGACTGATATCACAAGGTGAAAACAAGAGAAGACAGTTACAAATCAGTGAAAGTCAATATTCAAGGGCAGTCCATACTCGAACTAAGAAAAAGCAGAGAATTAGAATTTAATGGAACAGTGAGCAAGGTAACCAGGAATGTAATGTTTACAAAAGGAATTCAATATTTAACTGTGATACCATGAAGAAAACGAGCTCTGTAAAGGTGACAAAAAATTCAATTAGAGGAGGGACTCAATATGAGACTGCAATGTCATGAGGAAAAAAGAAGATATAGAGAAGTTTTATGTGAAAAATATCTGGAAAAATGACTACTGTGATGATTGGAGGAGACAGTGTAGTTAGAATGACAAAAACCAGTACGGTGCTGTTAGAGCATTCAGCGAAAATAAGAGTGGTGCCACCAGACTAAACACTAGAAAGAGACAAGAATATTATGATTTTTTAAAACTTTGACCAAGCAGACAATGTAAGATGGAAGTTACCTAGATTGTAACAGCTTTTACCATGTGCAAGAAAGAAAACATATCTATGATTATGACATAAATACTAGATATGACTATATATTTTGTAACACTCCCCCTCAAGTTGGAGCATAGATATTGGTCATGCCCAACTTGTTACAAAGATATTCCATCCGAGTTCCATTCAAAGACTTCGTGAATATATCACCCATTTGCTCCCCTGTCTTCACATAGCCTGTAGAAATCACATTCTCTTGAATCTTCTCACGGACAAAGTGACATT
>DF363455.1:23422-35766 GCA_000787875.1 Solanum virginianum
GACTCATTTTCGATGAACGAATTAGCAAATGGAAGAACATCATCATCTAATTGCTTTGTTTTAGCATGAGTAATCTGATAGACCAACCACTCATCTTCCTTCACCTGGCTTGTAGAAATGGGAGGTGCATAGAAGAATGGTGTAGCTTTTGAAAATACCACATCAGTTGACACTAGGTATTTGCCAAGTTCAACTGAGTAACATCGATACCCTTTCTGAAGTTGAGAATAGCCCAAGAAAACACATTTTAACGCCTTTGGATCCAATTTGGTAACAGATGGTCGAACATCTCGAACATAACATGTGCTTCCAAACACCTTGGGTTCCACCAGGAATAGTGATTTGTTTGGAAAAAGAACACTATAAGGCATATTACCTGCCAACACAGCCGAGGGCATGCGATTTATCAAAAAACAAGTTGTAGAGACTGCATCAACCCAAAATTGTTTTGGGACTTTCATTTGGAACAAACGTGCCCGAGCTGTCGCAAGTAGATGCCTATTCTTCCTTTCAGCAACTCCATTTTGAGACGGTGTATCAACATCCCAAACATCTGAATGTACTAACACAAAAGCAGACTCAACTCGCTTATTAATCCTTGGACCTAGTGAGATACGATAAAGTTTTGCAAATTTACATGACTCACATTCCAATGAAGGAATATTCTGAAACTGAGGACAAAGCTTTTTCAACAGTGGTAGAGAAGGATGTCCTAATCGACAATGTGCTTCAAACGGAGACACGACACTTAACCATGCAACAAATCGAGATCCCCATTCATCAAGGATATAGAGATCATCAGATACATGTCCTTTACCAATAACTTGATTTGTCGTAAGATCACGAAACAAACAATAATCGGGAAAGAAAGAGATATAACAATAAAGATCTCTAGTAACTTTACTAACAGAAATCAGATTAAAGGCCAACTTTGGTAGACTTAATACAGATAACAGGGTAATAGAGGAGGTAGGTTTAACAGTTCCAGATCCAACACTGTTACATGTTGATCCATCAGCTACCGTAACCGGATAAGGTGCCTTATGCGGTTGAAAACTAGAAAAAAATATTAGGATTACCTATCATATGATTGGTGGCACCTGAATCAATCACCCATTTGTTTGAAGAAGTGATAAGACATGTTTTATCTGACTTGGCAAAAGCATTGACTGAAGTTGATTCCTCATACTGAGAAAATTTAGCGTACTCCTCAACCGAAATCAAAACCATTTTGTTAGAAAATGGACCAGGAGCAGCAACAACCTTTCCCTAGCAGTCTCTTTTTTTTTTCCTCTCTCCAGTAAACTGCTCACTTTATCAAAACAAATTGATGTTGAAACCAATAGAATATCCCAAGTAGGCTATATTTGAAAGTCTCACCATAACCCAAATAAGCAGGCAGCAAATAACCTCCAAAACTATACCAAGTTCACAAATTATTGAGCAATTGCAGACAGCCTTCAAGTACAGAACAAAAGAGTAAGCAACAATAAATAGAAAAGTGTCAAACCAGACAAAAGAGAGTGCACATATTCTATTTCAAGGATTCTCTTCTCTGGTCCGATGATTAGAGGACCACCACAAATCATCCAGCAACTTCACTCGTTCCAAGATTTACAATATCTCCAGCAACTTTGCTGGAGCGGGAGTCACACTCTTCTGTTGTAACTACCAGATTCTAGAATTTTATATATCGGAGGAGGCAGGAAAGCCCGCTTTGATAAATATCTCTAAGATCCCTAAATATCTCTACCTATGATTATGATATAAATACTAGATATGACTATACATTTTGTAACAATATTCAATGGTATTCTATAATATTCGCCTTACATAAGTTCTACATGATGAATCTAGACATATATAAATAATACTTTGTTCATTTTCTAATTTTCTCGACTTTCAACAATAATCAAAATGCAAAACATGCTCATGACTAGTATTTGTGGAAATTGTACCTGGATGTACAAGTTCAGTTTTTTACCCAGAGAACTATATGAACAAGTCTGTTGCTTAAAACAATTGGTTTACATATTATTTACAGGAAGAAATACTTCCATCTCTACAGGCACCTAGTTTTGTAAGAAAGACATAGACACCGAAGACCACACACTACCGATAATACCTCAGCTGAAAGTGTGCGCAATTCTTGGTCTCGAGCAGCCAATAAGTGGGCCAGATCAACCTGCAGAACCAAGCAACTAATTATTTTCACCAGTTTCATAGTCCAAATTCCAATAACAATTGAGTGATTACTACACAAAGATGGTTGATTTTCATTACTGAACAATTCCACTAGATTAGCTAAAATAACATTCGCTTCAAAATTCATCCTTCGGAATATAAATCATGCAACTACTGATGTATGTTATGTCATCCTCAGCATCTATGCCTTTTTTCCCTTTGTTTCCTGGTTTTTTCATTGGGAAACTTGTTCAGACGGTTACTACCAGTTACCTTGGTCAACAAGAATAATAGAAGTGAAGCCCTTTTTTCATAATACCTTCACCAAGATCTTAAAAAGTGGAAAGTGTGGAAGATTGTTTACCACTATCAGATTTATGATAGTTGATACATGTTTATCCTTCTTAAAGTCTTTGGTTTCTTTTCTGACTGGCAGCTTAAGATCAGAGACGCCAACTCACTATGCAGTCAAAAGTCACATTCCTTCTTTTATAGAAATAGAGGAAGGAGATTCCAGTAGCATAGAAACTTCAATAAGGAGAAGCTTACCTGTGGTACACTCCCATCATTAGACCTTTCATATTTGCTCAAGGATTCCTGTAACCCAAGAATCTAAAGGAAGAAAAACATCAAAATTCTGACAGAATAAAGATAATTCAATAAAATAAAAGTAATGACTAAAATCCAATCAAAATGCTTTTTTTTTTTTTTTTTTTTCCTATTTTGACTGCTGGAAATCAACACATCCTGTGGCAACCAAGGCCATGAAATGTGTAGAACTCTATTTTCCTTTCCAAAGAAAAGCAGGAGATCCATTAACATTGAAAAGAAAAAAAAATAAAAGACTTCTACGTGTTTGTTATTATTTCCTTCTTGTAGACTTTATACTGCTTTTCTTATTATCTATTATGCTTTCTCCACTGTCTTTTTTTCTTTTCTTCTTTTATTTGAGATTGTTGCACTTAAGCCGAGCGTCTTTCAGAAACAACCTCCATGAGGTAGTGGTAAGGTCTACATACACTATACCCTCCCTAAATCCTACTTTGTCAGATTTCACTGGGGATGTTGTTATTGTTGATGTGTTTGTTAACTACTTGATGCACCAACTAATAAAACTACTGCTGCTCAAAGTCCAATTCTGTCGTTACACTTTCCCTGCAATGAAACGTGGCTGGAACCTTATTTCGATAGGAAAAAAAATCAGAGTTTTTTTTATCAACACATACCTCCTCACTCAGAAAGTGTATATTTTCTTGCTGATATTGCAATAAGGCCATGAGCTGGTCAGACAGCCGATCACCATCTTGATACCTATATACCAAAAGGCTCCCAGTGAACATCTGAAAATAATTCATTATCCGGAGGCAGCTTGTAATCAAATTTTAAGATCTTTGTTCCATCTATTCTCAGAAAAGGAATATAGAGAAGATGACATCTCATCACCCTGAGCATGACTACACATCTTCAGTCCCAAGTGTCTTGAGAAACACAAGTATATTTGATTATTCTTTAGCATCAGTTTTCCACCAAAACCTGGGCACTTCTCAAATAACCAAATATCTAACCATCTCAGAAGACAGTATAGCTTTCGACCTTTCATTCCACAGAAATTCCTTGCATAGAGTAGCTATATCTCAATATCAATGTGTTCAAACTTGTACAACTACTTTATCACTCCCAATTTATTAGGCTACTTTCCATTCTAGTCATCCTGATATATTTTAACCTTTCTACTTATGGCTTCCAATCATCTAGATTTTAACTGACATAAGCTTTTCACAGTAATCTAAAAAGGAGAAAGAGAGTAGTTTGCTTGTGCCTCTGTATATACTAAAAATAATTCCTTGCGCTATTTTTTTCCTTTCAATATGCATACTATTGCTTCCATACTTAATAGACTCAAAAAGGGTAATGTGCTTTGAGAGGCAAAAATGTGGAACAAGAAACTGTGCCAGCAAAGCTCTTCATTTTGCGGGGACTCTTGGAAGAGCGTCCATTAATGGAGCATTTAATGTCAACTAGTTTGTCTTGAGATATAGTGACTAAATAACTAGTGAAATTTTTTTTGGCATATTCAACAGCATATATCTAATGAGGTACCTCAGTCCTTCCAAAGAATTTGATGGTTGAAGTGGAGAATACAGTGACTTTAAAACATTGGGCTGAGAATCTAATAAATTGTATTGATGAACATAACCTGTGACAATTGAAGATGATGCACTGAGAAATGTTATTTTGCAAATATGTTTCCGAATGATATACGAATTTGGAACTTACAATAGGGCATCCAACAGTCTTAAAAATTCTCACTCATCAAACACGAAGGTTTGAATCAACATCACCGAGCAATTTTGTCAAATTTCTTTATATCTAAGGGGTTTATTATAAAATATGGATAGAGAAATGCCTCTATTTTGTTAGATGTGACACAGAGGAGGTGACTCACCAATATAGAGGGCCATGAAAGAAGCAGCACAGACTACTTCACCCAGCATGATTATCCTGCAAAAATGGTGGAAAATGCATTAAACCTCTGATTAGAAAGACAAGGCTATAGCGAAGCAATCAAGATTAGAAAGACAAGGCTATAGCGAAGCAATCAAGTTATAGGAAGCTACTCCAATACCACCACAATGGCAAATACAACCTTCTATTGCAGCATTCACTATATAATATAAGTGTGAATAGATACGCCTCACATGTGACTGAAGCCTTGAACGTTTTGAAGATTGTGGCTTAGAAGCTGCCTTTAGATCCAGCCTAAGGTTCAATCTTCAGATTATTTATTCCATATGTAAATGACATATTTAAGACCAATTTCAATTGTTATGATTCAGTAGTATTGCATTTAAGCAAGGTCCATTGAATATGGTCCATTATGAGAATTTTAAGAATTCATATATGAAAAAAGACATTGGTTTCTTACTTGTGCAAAGGAACTAATTCTTGGAAAACTCGCAACGATGTTTGTCCTGCATATCACCAAGCAAGGTATTGACAAAGCCTTTCGGCCTGATCTTAGGTCCTGATTCATTATTGGAAAAGAACAACCCCAAAGATTTGGGACCAATTAACAATTTTGACCCCATTCTTTTTGCCTGGATCAATAGAACCTTTTGATATTTCATATCCGCGTTGATTTAATTCAGTCCTTGAACTGGATCCCCAAAGCTGAAGAAACAAAGGTAGAAGTGGGGATCCCCTCTGCCTTATTTTACTCTTCATCATTCGTCAGTTGTTTGGGGTAGTTTTGAATTCAAAGTGATTCTTCCTCACAATACTCTGGGGGAACATTCAGTCTCTGTCTAAATTCTTCAGGAATGGAGTAGAGGAAGTGCACTCCTGCGCACCAGCTGAAAAGGCCCTTTGCAATTTTAATATGCTAACCTTTGTACTATTCCAGTCCAAATAAATGGAATCTTGATCTCTCTGTACTTTCTCAAAGTAAGAGACTTTGATTTCTCTGCCAACTCTTTCATGGTATGCTTGGGGTTACTTACCTATTGAGTGTAAAGAAAACCACTATTTCTAATCATTATTCAGGTTGCTTTGACTGTCCAAGAAACTAAACTTAAAATTCTATGATAAAAATTGTTCTTAAATCCATTTTCATGACTTGTAATGCACCACACACAAAGGTTTCCACCATGCAACAAAACTACATGACATTTTATTTTTAGAAGGAAAAGCCTCAGAGCCTGTTTTTCAGTTAAACAATTGGCTATACAGAAACTCAATATTCAGGAAGCCGGATATAACCAAGGCAAACGTGTTCTTGGCAAGTCAACCTGAGTAGTGTGGATATAGAGAGGATACCAATCTGGATCCCAAACCATGACCAGTAGCATTATGGCAGTTCCTGAAATAGAAGTATTTCAAAAATATGAATAATTGTGGAAGAAATACAATCTTCATGGAAGTTGGTGATTCAAACATAGAACTTCCCCAAGTCTCCTTCAACAAATAACAGAAAGCTATGTATATTATCTTTAGGGCTCACTGTTGCAAATTAGCAAGCTTCTCAGAAAACTAGAATAATATTCAGATTAACCAAGATTTATGTGATTGTGCTTTCTCCTCCTTTTTCAGGAAGTAAGAGATGGGGCATTGAAAAAGTATAAAATTTAAATGATACAATGCATCACAAGTTCAAATTAGCAACCGTAAAAAGGAAAGGATTGTACTTCCTGCTGGAACACACAATTCAACTATAATAAGCCAGTCCTGCATGTAAACAAAATACTTGGCGCTACAGCAAGACTTGTTCTGACCATATATTTTTGAGATTAGAATGATTAAAACAATGCATAGCACACAAAAAAGATGAGGATAACTAAAGAACTAAGCAGAGATATACCATATGCAATTGTTGCAAACGGTAAGCGAATAATATGCTTCAGCTTCTGGTTGAAAACACAGTAACCCTACAAAATTAAACCATTGTGCACTTCTAAAAATTGCCACTTCACAACATATGATTTGGATCATGGTAAAACAAGAAAGAAACAGACAATTGTCAATCTTAATAAGCAAAATATATCAGTAATGTGTAATCCTCAGCAAAGTAGTTGAACTACAAGTTCCTCATTCTCGGCAAGAAAGATTCCAGAAGCAAAAAGCTATATCACCTTTGCCAACTGACTTTTACTCCTTCATAATCCTAGTGGACAGGCCAACCTTTAGTCTCATATAATTTGGTGATGAGGTTTTCTTCCTTCATCTGTCAGGTTATCTAACTCTATGGTAGCACCATATTAAGAACATCCATAGAATGCACAGTTTCTTACACCAGAAAGTTGAGCAACTTTAATGCTATGCATGTTTTTCTGGTGCCATACCAGCCTATGATAAATGCATAACACCTCACAGGAATATGATATTAACCAAAGTGATACAAGGGAGATTGTTTTAAATATCCGATTCTTTTTTTTTCTTGTACATGTCAGTTGGGGAACAACGCAGCAGAAGGACATGGGGGAGAGAAAAGAAAGCTATATCCGATGAGGTAGTATCTGATATTACTCTTTGACCCCCTGCGTTATTTTCACCCACTTTGCGCAACCTCCAAGTCATGATTTATAGTGCAACAGAAAAATGCCATTTGTGACTTCAAAAACTACTTACCTGCAACCGTATTTTCTGCACTTGGTATACCAGATATTGCTGAAAAATGCCTACAGATATATAATGCGTACATTTAACACTTCAGAGTGAAGTCAAAAATAGGTACAATATAATGATGAAAGAGATTTATAACTTATAACTTGGACAAGATGAAACAATATAACTGGAGAGAATAAGTTCACAAAAGCAGACCGGTGATAATTAAGAGGGCAACATTACAACTGCAAAGAAGCTGGAAAACTAATCCTCGAATAGGGTGAAATATCCATGTAGCTCCGACAGCCAAAACAGCAAAACCTGCCTAAAATTTACTATTAATCAGCTCCCATATAAGTGACAAATTTGCATGTGGTACTGAAGTAGTATTACTTGCCAATAAGATACAGTAGAAAACATTCCCAACAAGGCTTGTAGGCCTCCTATTACCGAATAGAGGTGCCTCATCCAGTATGTCCAGGAACCTACAGTTAAACAGGAAGCAGAGCCATTCATTTACAAGCAGTAAAGTTCTAATATCAAGTCAAAAAGAATTAACTTTCAATTTGACACAACATTTCACTTGGCAACTCACAACCATAAATATCACAGTTTTTGATTAACACATCATCTTTGTATCAGCCTATGTTCCTCCTTCCCCTTCTTTATAAACATACATGTCACACAATTAGTCTTCAACTAAGTGCACGTGCAGCACTAGACAACTTGCTCAAGATCTTGCTGTGTGCCTGTCCCAAGTCAACCTAGATTGATACACTCAAGATAGCTAAAGGAATGCTAGATAAGGAAAACAAGGGAAATTTGCTAAAGAAAGCTTTTTGTATTATAGAGAACTTGAATTATTTTTCTTGATGCTTTTCTAAATGAATGACCCTCTAGTTATACTAATCACCTAGATGCTAGTGTATAAATATTGATCGTTGCACAAGTCCCTTAATATTTACAAATAAGGGCTTCCTCTAGGATTTTCTACTTAGCTAGAAAGTTGCAAAAAGTTTCCATGCAAATACATGGAATTCTAGGATCTACCATGGGAAAATTCCCTAATTCTCAACAATACTCCACTAAGGACTAGTCTCCTTCCTATGTAACCTTCCAAATCGGCAACTTAGTTCCATATGGCACCTAAGCAACATAATGACATAGCGGGTCATCACACTCTTCCCCACCTGATTTTGCAACAACTGTGATAGATTGTTGTTGCATAAACTCTCAGATCTTGTCTTTGAATTGCCACAAGTCTTCATATCGCTCCCACATTGATTCCTTTGGTGATTGTCCCTTCCCGAGGACAAAGAACATGGCGGAGACTTTTGCTCCTTGTTTTCGTCTGGCCTGGCAATCAACAAAAGGCTCAATCTCCCAATCATGGAAGGCGGTGATAGTAATAGGCGCTCAACTCGATTGGCCCCTAACTCAGATCATCCTTGTCTTCATGTTAAGAATAAAACTTAAGCAAGCTAGCGTGAAAGACAAGATGGATCTTAAAATGTGAAGGCAGGTCACCTTCACAAGGGTCCTAAATAGCCCTCGTACTTATGAGTCAAATTTCGGTTCATGCCTCGTAGTGCCCTGAACTGTCTTAGATTAAACTTCACCATGACCATCCCAAGCTCTATAGTTTGTGGGATTCTTCTCCCAGTCCTCAAATTTCTTCATCTACTTAGTTGTCTTGTCCAAGTAGGACTTAGTAGCGTCAAGCTGCTCCTCCTATCCTTTGGCCATATTTTGGCCATATGATAAGCTCCAAACTCTTCCCCTCAAATGCCACCAATAGTGAATATGGAGTCTGTTAGAATAGGAATAGGATTACATGGTCCTATTTAGAATTGGAATAGGAATAGTATGTTCTTTCCTAGTTGGATATGGATTAGGTTGTAGTATCTATACATAGGGTCTTTTTGTAGCAATGTAAATACACAATTCAATAATATATTTTTTCCCATATTTCTCACATGGTATCAGAGCATCGATGAGGAAAAAAAAAAAAGAGTGTTCTGGTGGCTGTTCACTGTTCCGGTGGCTGTTTTATGCCACCTTCGTTTCTACAGGTGTTGTGCAAAAATCAACACCATCCCTAGGCTCGGGAAGCCCCGGCTACCACATCCCAACCAAAACCCACCAGAAAATCCTTTTCACGCACCCTTATGTGCCGCTGGCAGTGAGTATTTTTCCAGCGAGATCAACTCACACGCCAACGCGTGAGGGGTCTCAGGTGACTTTTTTCTCAATTTGTTTTCTTCTACTAGGGTCATCCAACAATTCCAACCAAACCCCAGCCTTTGTTTTTCATATTCGATCGCCGGAATTAGGGTTCGGGGGACTTTTTTAGTGTTCCAGGCAGTTTTCCGGCCATCTTTGTTTGCAGTTTTTTCCCTCGGTAAGGTCGCCTTTGCATTCTGAGGAAGACCACGTGTATTTTTTTAATTTTTTGACTGATTTACGGTGACTCCTATGGTTTGATTTTAAAGATGTCCTTTGGGATCAATATGTTTGGCTCCAAAAGTACAGGAATAGGAAGTTACAATCCTATGATTACTTCTGAACCATTAATGGGTAGTTCCAACTACTTAGCATGAGCTTCTTCGGTTGAATTATGCGCAAAGGTCAAGGTGTTCACGACCACTTAACAACCAATGCTTATGTGGTAGATGAAAAGAAAAAGGCTACTGAGGAATTTACAACGGCCAAAGCACAATGGGAGAGGGTTGATGCTCAGTTGTGTAGTCTCCTATGGCGTTCTATTGATTCCAAGTTGATGCCCTTGTTTCGCCCATTCTAGATATGTTATTTAGTTTGGGAAAAGGCTTGTGCTTTATATACAAAGGAAATATCTCAATTCTATGATGTGGTATCTCAAATGACCAACTTAAAGAAACAAAAATCCGATATGTCTACATACTTAGGACAAGTGCAAGCAGTCATGGAGGAATTTGAAACATTAATGCCAGTCACAACGAACGTCACAACACAACAAGAGCACAGACACACATTGGTTTTAGTCCTTACACTTGCTGGACTTCCTGCTGATCATGACTCTATACATGACCAGATCTTAGCTAGTCCTACCATCCCTACAACAGATGAATTATTCTCTCGTTTACTTCATCTTGCTACGCCGCCCAGTCATAAAGTAGTTTCATCATCCACCATTGAATCCTCTAATCTTGCATCTCAAACTATTGATAAACAAATATCTACTATGAAGAACCGATGATTCCTAGTTCTCACTCGAAGTGTAGTTATTATCAAAATTCTAGACATACCTGCGATATATTTATACTTTGCATGGTCCACCGCCCTGTTATGATCCTATTGTTATAAAGGAATATAACAAATGCCTTCGAAGTCGCACAAATAAGCAAACATCTCTACAAGTTAGCAATAGTTGCTCAACCTAATGTTTTTGTTGCTCCACCTGACCGACATCCAATCATGCTCATATTGCTCAGGCAGAATATGATGAGTTCCTTCAGTATCGAGCAAGCAAGCAAATGCCTCCACAAGTAGCATCGGTTCCTCAACCTATTGTTCCTGTTGCGGGTAATTCTTTTGCTTGTGTCTCACAATCTAGTACTCTTGGATCATGAGTTATGGACTCAAGCGCTTTTGATCTCTGGTAACAAATCACTTTTGTCGGATATTGTTTATTCACAATCTCTTCCTGCTATTACTTTAGCCAATGGGATCCAAACAAAACCAAAAGGGATTGAAAAGCCCAACCCTTACCTTCTGTCACCTTAGATTTTGTTCTTAATGTTCCTGGTTCTCCTTTTAATTTGGCATCTATTAGTCATTTGACGAGAGCCTTACATTGAGGCATTTATTTTTTTGACGATTTTTTCCTTATGCAAGACTGCAGTACCAAACAGATAATTGGCACAGGACATGAATCACAAGCCCTTTATTATCGTACCTCTTCAAATTCCTTCACAGCATGCTCCGTACAGATCCTCCGGACCTAATTCACAAATGTTTAGGACATCTTAGTCTATCTAAACAGCAAAATATGGTGCCTGGTTTGTCTAGTTTATCCTCATTAGATTGTGAGTCGTGTCAACTTGGGAAACACACTCATGCTACATTTTCACATAGTACTCAAGGTCGTTCTGAGTCAATTTTTCTTTAGTTCATTCTGATATTTGGGTAGTAATCGAGTTAGTTCAACCTTAGGATTTTGTTATTTTGTTAGTTTCATTGATGAATATTCAAGATATACTTGGGTTTTCTCAATGAAAGATTGTTCGGAGTTATTTTCTATATTTAAAATTTTTTTGCTGAAACATAAAACCAGTTTGGTGTTTCCATTCGTACTCTTCGTAGTGATAATGCATTAGAATACATGTCCTCCCAATTTCAGGAGATTATAACTAACCAAGGAATTATTCACAAGACATCTTGCCCTTACACCCTTCAGCAGAATGGTGTAGCAGAACAAAAGAATAGGCATCTTATTGAACTACTCGCACTCTTCTCATTGAGTCCCATGTTTCGCGGCTTTTTTGGGGCGACGTGGTCATTGCATCTTGTTATTTAATTAATAGAATGCCCTCATCTTCTATAGAGAATCAGGTTCACATTCCATATTGTTTCCTTTGTAACATCTCCATTTTGTACTTCCTCGTGTCTTTGGGAGCTCTCTTCATCTTTGGATTCCTATCTAATGATCCCGGACGTAATCCTGGACGTGATAAATAAAAGGAGATCAAAATCTCTCTCAATTCAAAAATCCAGGATTTGAATTGATGTCCTCTCATTGATTCCTCCTAAACTACATTGATTTATCCTAAAGATTTCATTTCAATTGGAATTTGGTTAATTCACCATGTACGAGGATCCCCGCTAAGCATCCATGGCTGAATGGTTAAAGCACCCAACTCATAATTGGCGAATTTGTAGGTTCAACTCCTACTGGATGCACGCCAATAGGATCCTCCAATAAGTCTATTGGAAAAGTTGATGATATGCTGGAGGCCTGGAGACACGCGTTGGAATCTAAAGGATTCAAGTTGAGCAGGTCCAAAACGGAATACTTGGAG
>DF363454.1:12645-35789 GCA_000787875.1 Solanum virginianum
TTGGAAAAAAATCTGCACTGGTCCGCGCTCCAGGCGCACATGCCAAAATACATTATGGCGTACCCCTGGTGCGTCATGGCATGAGCGCGCAAGGCCATTGGAATTCGTTCCCATAGCAAAAATTATTTTTCGCGACGAGTCTTGTAAAATTCGAGGGCTACCCTTTTCCACTCAATTTTGCCCCCTGAACAAGAATATGAAGTTGGATTTTTGAAATCACGCACGATTTTTGAGATATATGATAAATACATCCATGGGCCATTCTGAAGAACCTGAGAAGTGTTACACGAACTCGATAAGAGGTAGATGATCATCTAAACTTCCTCTAATGTCCAGCACACAAGCACGTAACATATCCTTAACTGTCTAAATAATACGCTTTGTTTGTCCATTAGTGTGGGGATGAAAAATGGTGCTAAAATTTACTTAAATGCCCAAAACCTTCTAAAAAGACTACCAAAAATGTGTTGTAAATTGAGCTTCTCGATCAGAGATAAATGGAACTCTATGAAGGTGAGCTGTCTCCCGGATGTAAAGTCTAGCGTAATCCTTTGCTGAATATGTCATTCTTACTGGTAAGAAATGTGTATATTTTATCAGCCTATCAATGATTATCCAAACAAAATGCAGGTGTAAGAGGTAAATCAATGATGAAGTTCATATTTATCCTGTGCCGTTTTCATAACGGAAGCTCAATATACTGAGTTAGGCCTCTAGGTCATTGAACCTCCGAATTCATGTCCCAGAAGTCCATTTTCATTGAGTACAAGCTTTAAAGTTTGGCTAAACCTTGTTATCATAAAAACACCACCAAGTTTACTAAAGCAAAAAAAAAAAAAAGGCTAAATAACCATTATTTTTCTTAAATAGAGAATGGTTCTTACTTTAGGTTTAACTCAACTCTCCAGGTCAATATGAAACTAGAGAAGAAAAATAATACAAAAATCTAATGTTCTGCTTGGCAGTTGGGGCATTGGGCTACCATCTCTACAATATCCTTTTTCATGTCATTCTACTAATAGATCTATCGAAGGTCCTAATATATTTTTATCGCTCCAGGGTGAGCTGAATATCTAGAATAATGGGTCTCAGAAAGAATCTTGGCACAGAGCCCTCTGATGTTTGCCACACATAAGCAATCCTGGTACCTAAAGACTCCATCTCCAATCAGCTCAAATAAAGGATGCAGTTGAGGATCCTCACGTTGTTACTCTTTTACCTCAGTAACAAAGGAGGATTCTGCTATATCCTAAACAATTACACTCCCTACTCTCTGTATCTACTAGTCGCACCTGCAAATTAGCTAGCTGACATAGATCTTTTTTCATTTTAATCTTATCAGCTTCAACATGGCTTAGACTACCAATGGACTTTTGGCTAAGCGCTTCAGCAACAACATTAGATTTGTCGAGATGGTATAGAATGTCAACATCATAGTCCTTTAGTAATTCTAGCGATCTCCTTGGAGGATCAGGCATAGTTGAACCCCGTTAAATCCTTGTGTTATTTTTCTTTTCTTATTTCTTTGTTTTTAAAAGACTATACACTTTTTCCTTTTCTTTCATAGTGAAAACATCTCTCTCCTTTTATTTGGAGGATTAGGCCTAGCTAAACCTCATTAAATCTTTGTATTATTTTACTTCTCTAGTTTCTTTGTTTCGAAAGCATTGTACAATTTTTTTCTTTTTTTCATAGTGAAAATCTCTTCTTTTTTTTTTTTGTTTGGAGGATTACGCTTAGTTGAACCTCATTAAATTCTTATGTTATTTTCTTCTCTATTTTCTTTGTTAGAGATTGTGTGCTAGTTAATCAATGATATTTTTGCAACACAAACCAATATGAGAACTAAGTTTTGTTCAAACTCTGGCTAAACCTTATTATCATAAAAAACAAAAGAAAACACATCAAGTTTGCTAAAACAAAAAAATAAAAAGATCATTATTTTTCTCAAACTGAGAATGGTTCCTTATTTTGGGTTCAACTCAGCTCTCTTGAACTTAAGCAACCAAATGCATACCGGTACCACTCGATTATCAGTTCATGCATACGTCCAAGAATAACAAGGTATTAGCAATTGTTCCTTATGACAAGGTATATATATAGCAATTGTTCCTTATGACAAGGTATATATATAGCAATTGTTCCTTATGAAAGGCATCAATCATGTCGAGACATTTCATTGTAATAGTTGGGTACATTTATTTGTAAAAGTTACTTTTAAGCAATGTTCAAGATAAATAGGTTATAAATTTAAGCCTAAAATCAATCACGCCAGTTGTCTATATCACAATCCTTTGATTTGGGCCCTTTATCGAGCTCTATTAATATAGGATGTTTTGTACATCAGGCAATCATTTAATGTTCTCGATATATGTCCAATGTTTCTATTTGTTGCTTGCCATTGCCTAGGATTCCAACTCTTCTTCCAGCTCATTAATTCTTAGAAGATATTTTTTTGATGAAGAAATTAAATAATCATTTTATTGCTCTTCACTACCCAACGTTGTATTTACATTCACAGAAATACTAATTTAAAAGAGTCTATATTGTATGCTATTTTCTTCTTCAATTTATCCTCTATCTTTCACTTCAGTATTTATCTATCGATGCTTTGTGTGTTCTTCCTTATTTTCTGCATTCTGCACTCTTTCTTTGTTTGTTCTACTGCTCTGCTTGGGTGTTCCATATTTTCAAGATGGACACCACTAACAGCATTTATTGATTGTTCTTGGCCAATCTCTCCCTTTATCAACAGTCATCACTGCATCGCGAGTCAACAAATGAACCTGTGGTTAGGGATATTTTCATAGCATTATGTTCATTCATTTCCTCGTGGAAGCGGAGGTGGAGAATGATCCCAAGCTTATTGCGAGGGAGAATTTAACTGACAACAATTATAAAAGTTGATCATTTTTTATGTTTGAAATGGACTAGATTGAAACTTGTTCGTTTTAATAAGATACTTCAAGTTTTTAGAATAGAAAACCTTTCGATAAAACAGACTTCACACCACCCCTTAATAGCTTACACAGTACGATTGCAAATTAATTCTTTCCGGAGTCGTTTGGTTTGAATACAAGTTATGTTGGGATTAGTAATGATGAGATAAGTTATGCTGAGATTATTTCTTATTGGGTGTTTGGTTTGGTGCATAAATTTTAAGAATATATTGTTTGTTTACAAAAATACCCTTCACTTTATTAGTTTTTTTTATGTATTTTCTTTTCTTGCTTTAGTTATTCAATATTTATTTTAAAAATAAATCTTTCATCTTATATAACTTAAATATTTTTATGAGCGTATTGTATGCATTTAAAATAAAACTTTCTTCTCATTTAATTTAAAAATAGAGTTTGTTATCTTAAATATTTTTATGTGGTGCATGGTATGCATTTAAAGTAAAACTTTGTTCTTATTTAATTTACAAAATAAAAGTTTGTTAAAGTAAATTTTTTTAATGAAAAATCAAAATATTAAAAAAAAGAATTAGTCAATAAAAATTATATTATATAGTGTAATTTTTTAATAGAAAAATATGAAGAAATATCATAAAAATAAGGAGTGAAGGTTGTAAATGTTATTATATATACACATAAATATTCAAAGTGAGATATAAAAAGGTTTAAAAGGGTACCTTTGTCAAAAGAAATATCATAAAAATAAAGAGCGAAGGTTGTAAATGTTATTATATATTGTATTAAAAGTAATGTAAATACACATAAATATTTAAAATGAGATATAAAAAAGGTTAAAAATGGTACCTTTGTCATTAATGTTTTTTATCCCAGGATAAGTTATGTCGCGATTATTATACCCAAAAAGAGGGATAACTTATCCCAGTACTATTTATTAGTCCCGCGATAAGTTATCTCAAGTTTGGAAACTAAACACCAATTTAAGACCCACTATATTTTTATCCCGGGATTAAGTCCATTATTCCTTCACACCAAACGACCTGTCGGTGAGATTATCAAGTATTAGGCTACAACAAATAAAGGGTTCTGTGATCATTATTTTGCAGCAATGACATAATTTACACTATATTATATTTAGCAGCAATAGTAATTGTGAGTATATATATCCGACACTTGAACAGTGGTATTAGTTCCTAATGGGCTCAACCTGTTGACAAGAAAATGTTAGGCGAGGCTGTGAAGGTGAAGTTGAAATGATAAAAATCAAGAAGGGTAAACTTATCTCTAGATGAAGCAGCGAGCTTGAAGAGTTCATGTACATCATAATGAACCGGTCACTCGGAGAGATTGGAAGAAGTCTTCATCGGAATTGATTTCAAGGCGTCGTGAGATTTGTGACGCAGAAGTGAACTCAATCCAAGCCCAATCGAAGAGAGGGACCATTGGGGGTTTCAACATCATCATTTGCACATGCTTGAACCCAGGAGGACTGAACGTCAGCTTGTCGACTTGGAGTCGGCCATCAGATTAGGAACAGGAACACACTTTCCTAATTTTGAATAGAAGAAGCAACTAGGTAGAACTTTATTTCTACTTTGTATGGACCCGTTGCTGGGCTCCTCTTTAATGTCCTTTTCTGTTTCTTTTGGGCTTTATGAGCCAAACATATCTTTTTTCATAAAATAAAAGGCGTTGTGCCTTCTTTAATTAAAAAAAAACCAACACTCTAAACAAAT
Organism: Solanum virginianum; assembly: GCA_000787875.1. NCBI lineage: Eukaryota > Viridiplantae > Streptophyta > Magnoliopsida > Solanales > Solanaceae > Solanum > Solanum virginianum. The sequence continues at coordinate 17,297 of DF363454.1, forward strand.
ACAACTTAAAGAAAAAATTATTATCACTAAATATCTTTTTGTTATAATGAAATTACTAACCAATTTATTTAGTACATTGGTAGAGAATCATAACTGATGGATGCAAATTGATCTAGGTGGAAACTTGGATATAATCTCAAATTGCATCAACTTGTATCATTCATTTAAATGTTATGGATTTTAAGCGGTTAGTATTAGAAAGAATCTAATAAAATTTTACAAGCAGTTATGGTGGGAGTTAAAGTTCTCCAAGATGGTGTCAACCAGTAATAGAATGTAGTTAGACAATTGATGTCGCAACATACAAAGTGTATGCATGTGGGATGAAAAATGTGCTTTCATATACGATTTTGCGGAAATCTTGCTTGTGGTTGAGTAGCTATTGTGTTTGTAATGGTTTGCACAGAACAAGTAAAAACATGAGATTATGTTATGCAGGGTAAGTTAAAGTCTTGGTAGGCTATGCTGCTCGGACTCTTAAAAAAGTAGTGTATTTTATAAGAACTCGATACAAGTGCAATAACATTTTTGGAGAGTCCGAGCAACTAGTATGTTTGCCAACTTGCCCCTCATTTGATCATCCCTGGAAGAGACATCCACTAGATGAAAAAACAGTAAAACACTAATGATAAGACACGAACTGAAGTTGTCAACTGTTAATGTTTTATCAATTTTAAATTGTCGAAGTTGTCGTATTGGTTTAATAATATATACAATCTTTTTCCGCAAACAAGGCCCATTAGCTCAGTTGGTTAGAGCGTCGTGCTAATAACGCGAAGGTCGCAGGTTCGAGACCTGCATGGGCCATTAATTAGTTTTTTCTGACTTTTTTGTTCGGCTTCCATCCTATGTGGAAGTGAGGTTTTTTCTTTTTTCTTCTTCTTTAAATTATTGGTTTCTCATGCAGTGTGGAAGTGGGTTTTTTTTTTTTTTTTTTTTGAATTATTGGTTTCTCAAGTGGTGTATTGTATCCCTATTGGAGGCGGACTATTCTAGATTCGCACTTCGTAAGGCTCGAATTCGAGATTTCTAATAAAGCAAAAAATAGTTTCATCCGATGTATCATATCCTTTTGTGGTGTGTCGAGGTCAGTAATCAACTTATAAAAGTCATTTGATCTAAGACAAAAGAGCAAAATCTAAAAATAATTCAATAATAAAAAGTAAAACTAAAAGATAACAAGTAGCCTATTTTCCCATCTCACAATTGTATCAAATTGAACCATAATCAATGATGCAACCCTAAAATGGAGATATTGATATCGAATTAACAGGTGGAGAATGATTTTGAAATTTATAATTAATTACTTAACAATTTAACCATTAAATCATTAAAAATTATTAATTCTTATACCTCTTTAGATATATAAGTTCTTTAGAAACCCTAAAAGGTTAACCATAAAGCAAGCACATCATGTGGCTAACCTTATATGTAAAGTTAATGAGCTATATGTTCATATTTTATAAGTCAATGTGATAACATGGTTTAATATATAGTTGTTTTTGTATGTATTATATTAGATCACTGATACATAGGTTAAAGCTTATCATGAAGTGTTTTTTCTCGTTTGCACTTTTTTCTTTTGTGTACTTTCTAGTGCAGTAATTGCACATACAAAGAAAATTCACATGGATTAATACAAAAATATATCATTGTACATAAATGTAACTTTCTCATAATGATCGATGTTGAAAATCAATAAACATTAATTTTGCTACTCTTGTAATTTGTTGATTAGCCAATAAATTGTCCGTCAAATGCTAAATTTATAGTATTTTATGCAAATCAATTGATATCTTATTTATGACGTTAGCATATTAGTAATATTTAAAAATCGATAACTAATAAACTAAACTGATATATATATATATATATTTGAAATCAAATTGAAATAAATTTGGTTGGATTAGGTGCATAAATTTATCGGTTGAATATATTACATTTATCGATTCAATTTATTGAGAAAAATTAAAGCATGTAGGGTTAGGTGCATAAATTTGGGCCAATTTTCTATAGGCTGAGGTGGCATGGTCGTAATAATTGAAAAATTTGATTAATCAAAATTATAGTATTTATAAATCAAATATCGAACCAAATAAATAAAATATAAAATTCAAAATCAAAACGACCAGTCAAATTAATAAAAACAATTGAACTCAAAATTAAAATAAATTTAATTCGATCGATTTTTGGAAACCAAAATATATTCGAGCTTACGATAGAACCATCCAATAAGCATATCATAGAAGCGAAGGTGTCTAAATTAATTAAGATAAAATTAAGGGTGTCGGTGAGATCGTGCAATGTCACGTTTCAATAAAAGTTTGATTTAAAAAAGCAACATATCAATTTTTGGATGACTTTTTTGGAGATTATGTTTCCTGAAAGCTTACCAGCATGATCAGAATGTTTAATATTTGGTCGAATAACAAAAATTAATTGTTAGAGAACGAACAATAATTTTATTAATTTAATTCTGAGCACACCTCCAAATCTACGGCATCTGATTTTTGTTATTAGACCAAATATATAAACATTTGTCGATAATTGACGGTGAGACTTCGATCTCCTAAATTTTTGCTTGTTAAACACTGTATTAAGTATGTAATAGAAAAAGAATGAAATGACAGGAAAACAACAACCTCCGTGTGAAAATAATTGTCACTGTCACGTTATTGTTAATTGTGGTGGAATAGTCAGAAAATTTTTCATCCTTAATTAGTGGTAAGGTCTGCGTACATCCACCCTCCCCAGACTCTACTTGTGGGATTTCACTAGGTATGTTGTTGTTGTTGTTGTTGTAATTAGTGATTTCAAATTTGAATTCTTAAAAATAACGATAAAATTCTGTTAAGAGGATCGTTATCAGAAATATAATGCACAAATTTAAATTTTATCGGACCCTAATATAGTTAATGAATAGCTAATGGTAAATATAAAAAATTGTCACTGTCACTACAAATTATGTTTTGGCTTTTCAAAATCCGGAAATATACTCCTTATCATTTTAATTACTTTGCACAAATCTTCGATTACTTTTCACTTGCATTATTGTCTTTATTTATTTCTTATTTCTTCTTGTTGGGCAGAGTTTACAAGTCTTGATCTGAAAATTCACTAACTTATGTCGTCAACACTGATTAAATTTATCCCTAACTTGATTAATCTGTCCATTCCATTTTAATCTAGCTTTAGTTAATTTCACATTTATTAAGAAAATAATAAATACAAGATATTGGTGTACTAAGTAACTTCTATTTAGTAAATGTAGACTCATTATTTTTCCTCTTAAATATTGTGCATATATAAAGTTTCTTAACGTGATCATTATTTTGGGATAAATTTTTTAAGGTAAAACTTAAAATAAAGTAGGTAGATTGAAGTTAAGTTATATAATTGTTTCTGCGTAGTAATGGCAAAATGGATAAGTTATTCGGATATTTATCTGGATTTATCCATTTTAATTGAGTTGGGTACCAATCCATTTAAGATGGACAAAAATGGATAAAATTCATATTTATTCATTTAAAAAAGTGTAACACCCAATAAATTACCAAAATGTCCCTAGAATGGAATTGTGCACATAACATGTCTTCCCAAGTTCGGATGAAAAATTCAGAATCGAATTTGCGATCAGCACAAAAAATTGGGTGGGAAAGTGGACTCAACTCGATTTTAGAGCAACCGGATCAAAAAATAATTTTTTGATCCGAAGACCGAGATAGTGAGGGTGCAAGATGGGGCCACGACATGCCCTGGTCGTGGACCCATACTTATAGTATTTTTCAAGTTTTTGACGGGGGTTGAATTTCTAGAAATATACAGGTCCGCGACCCCGACCTGTTCCACTCAAAGTCCAAAATTTTAAATCTTTCGAAGGGCATTCTAGACTTTTCCCCACCTCTTTTAGACTTAATCCACTACCAATACAAAGTTGTTTTTGGCCTTATAAAAGAGTTTCAAAAACCTATTCTAAAGCCCCTTACGCTAAAACTAAGTAGAAACCTTGAGCGAAGAAGAGGAGAAAGAGCTAGGGTTCAAAGGATTGAGGCTAATTTCTTGAGGAATTGATTGTCAAACTCCATACCAGGTACATAAGGCTACCTAAAGCGTTGGATTATGTTCATCCACGCGTCCCGTCACTTACTTGAGTTAAAATCATGAGTATGAATTGCATGTCTTCAATCCCGTGGTTCTTGAGTTTTAATTTCTCGTACAAGATTGAGTTTCTTGAAATTATTTGAGTCAAATTATGAGCTACACCATTGTTATCTTGAATTATAAAAGTATTTCACATGATTGATGCATGAACCCTAACCTTGGTATCTTTCTTGCTTACGGATTTAATTGAAATTGTGAACCCAAATCTTGAACTAAGTAATGTAAACCTGAGAAGTACGTTTTCTTGCTTCATGTACGTTTTCTTACTTTGTGTGTGCATGTAATGAGTATCCATCATATCGTATATGTTGAGCATACTAATATGATGTCACTTGACTGCAATTCATGAGAGTCTTGTATGAAGTGGGTTAGAGTCTTGAGTTGCATTGCATGGACGACGGTCCTGAGTTACTGATTTGTTGAGTAATTGAGTTGAGCTACAGAGAACTGAGTTAACTTGTCTAAGATGAGTCAAAGAGATGAGTTGAGTTAATTTCAATGAGCATGATTTAGTCTTGGAAGAAGTATTGAGCACCGAGTTAGGTGAGGAGAGTCATTCCAGAACTGCGTTGCCAGTGCGGAATAGTCATTTCAGCATAATATTGGCGACTCTTGTCCCAAAAGTTGGATGTTCTCTTTGGATCTGAGAGATGGAGGTAGAGGTTGACGCGTCCTTTTTCGTGGCAAGTTAAGGACGGGTGATGCAACAATGCCATATTCATTGTGCATCACCAAAACTCATGGTAGTGGGAGTTATATCGGTTAGAGAAACTTTCAGGCAACACTTGAATTGAGCATATCCTAGTTTTCGAACTGAATTGCATTAAACACCGAGTCTATTTTCTAATGCATGATTTCAAACTTAAAAACTTGCATGATTTCTTGAGTAGAGTTATGAGATGAAGAGTTGAGTCTTGAGTCGAGTTTGTTGATTGGTTTGAGCTTTATTTGTTTACTTTTAGCCTGTTTACATACTAGTACATTTCACGTACTGGCATCATTTGGCACTGCATAGTTTCATGATGTAGACACGAGAGATAGAGGCTTCAGCAGATGCACCGTTGAGGTTTAGAGTTTTAAGATCCAGAGATTGATGAGTCATTCTTACTTTTTGGAGGAGCCTGTTCTTATTTTGTTCAGTTCTTTATTTGTTGCGTTGGGTAGCCATGACCTGTCATGGTACCTTCTAGATGATTAGAGTAGAGGCTTCATAGACCTAGAGTGGAGTATTACCGAGTATTTTATATTCAGTCTTGAACTATTCTGAGAAATAATTATGTATTTTCTTTAAATGTTATCCTTGAATATTTCTTCCACTGTTGAGTAAGATGTGGCGATGAGGCCAAGAAGTTCGCTCGAGGACTAGTAATATTTTTTGAGTGTCAATTACGTTCAGGGTACTCTCCCGAGGCGTGACAAAAAGGGTAATTTAATGGGTAATACGGGTAAGAGAGACTCATTCATAAGGTAAATGAATTTTTTGTTGAAAGAAGTTGGGGTGGGTGAGGGTAAGTGAATTTTTTTGAATTTTCTAAAAATTAAATTAACTTTTTATTGAGAGGAAAAAAAATTAATTTCTATTCACATTTGGGGATAGGGGTGTGAATCGGTCGGTTGGTTCGATTTTATACATTATTGGCTCGGTTTATCTATTTTTGATTTTTTAACATTCTAAATCAATAGCAAACTAATAAAATATTTTTTATCGATTTTATATTCTTAACGGTTTGATTTTCCATTTACTCGATAATAATTTGCTTTAATAAAGCAAATGGAGTACAAAAGAGTAAAGATTAAATATTAAAGTGGATAAATAATTTACGATAAAGATTAAAATAGGTAAAGTAATATTATAGTGTCCTATTACTATTAAATTACTAATATTTAATAATTACGAAGGGATAATAGTAAATTATTATACCGATAATCCAATAGTAAAAATCAATATCAAGCCGATAACCAAATAATTTGTTTTTCAAAACCATTAGAAACTCAATAACAATAAATTAATAACATTTTGATTGATTCGATTTATCGGTCAGTTCGATTTTTGCACACCCCTTGTCACGAGCTGGACCTAGGGCCTAGATGTGACACGACGAATGGAGCCCGAGAGTCCCAAAACAAGCCTTAAGATACCAAAATTCACATCATCGATTCGGAAGCACATTCAAAAATTAACACAAAGTTCTAAGGGACGAAAAAAATGGACTCACGCTATGGGGGTATTATAGGAAATGGGATTAACATGAGTTCACATAGAACGTAGCACATAAAGACTAAGGGACAGATACATAGGACTCACGCTATGGGGGCAATTCGGGACTTAGGATCTTTCCATCAAACATATAACCAAACCATAAGTCACATAACCAACTCACATGTCGATAGCCAAAGATAGCCAGTGCATAACATAGACTTAGCCATAGCTCATAACATATAACATAAAACGTAATAAAGTTTATAAGGTGTTCAACAATGCCTTTACATAGATGGGTCAGGGCCAAAACATTTCCCGGGATCACCCTTAATACATAAAGAAACAAAAGTATCAAAGGTAGATAAATGGTGGATCGTCCTTGGAAGATAGGATTCACCACTACAAATAAACTTGAAATCCGAGCTAAGCATCAAATGGTGGATGATCAAAGTCCTCGGTCCCTACATGATAATATCATGTAGGCAAAAGTATGTGTTAGTATGTTTGAATGTACTAAGTATGCTGGGTGCGATGCATGTAACTTACCAAACCTGCATTTCAATATTAGATGACAAGGGCACATAATATAGAAAAAATATAATCAAGAGAATAGTATAACAAGATGTCATAAAAGACATGGTGCATGATATGCGAATGATATACAACAACAACAATAACATACCCAGTGAAATCCCATAAGTAGGGTCTGGGGAGGGTAGAATGTATGCAGCCATGTCCTCTGTGAGATCCAGCTCTGCCATATCATGTATAATCACCTCCCCCAGTACTTCTTTGGTCTACCTCTACCCCTCTGCGTAGTTCCTAAAATCAACCTAACGCACCTCCTCTGCACATGTTCAAACCATCGCAGTCTCACTTCCCTCATTTTATCAGCCACCGGAGTCACTTCTAGCTTCTCCTGAATGGTCTCATTCCTGGCCTTGTCACTCTTGGTATGACCACATATCCATCGCAACATCCTCATCTCTGCGACATGCATCTTCTAGACATGTGCCTTTTTTATTGGCCAACATTCTACCGCATATAGCAAAGATGGTCTAACCACCAACATGTAGAACTTACCTTTGATATGGAAATGATATATATATATATATATATGTGTGTGTGTGTGTGTGTGTGTGTGTGTGTGTGTATGTGTGTGTGTGTGTGTGTGTGTGTGACCTTAACCAATAAGAGTAAGACCAAATGAGCTATTACTTGGAATCCCGATAAAATTTCCTCATCGGTAAAGAGGTGGTCTACTTGCCAAAGGTAAATCATACTTCACCTTATAGGAACCAATCCCATTTCAGATGAAACAACCTTCCTTAAGGGAACATATCCCATTTTGGATAGGATTCTCACAAATAGCACACCAAATTATATTATAATTCACCTTATGGGAACACATCTCATTTCGAATGAAGCAACCTTCCTAAAGGGAACATATCCTATTTCGGATAGAATTTCACATAACCTATGTTAGGCACATAGTTCAAGAAAATAAAGCACTCCCTCAATCCATCGGTGCTAAGTCATCATCTCACAAGAATACTCATAATATATATATATATATATATATATATATATATATATATATATATTTACATGTTTTTCAAAGAAATAAGTCATTTCCAAAACCATTTCAATGTATTCTTAGGCTTAAAGGCCAAACACTATTCATAATAATTTATACTTAGGCTCAAATGCCAAAATTCATAATTTCATAGTGGTAATGTTCATATGTAGGAATAGCCCATTCATATACAAGATGGTGTAAGCACCCAAAATGCTCAAAGAGCCATAATCAATAGACATATATGTGATCACAATATTGTCATATCCAATATTTTATCAAAATCATATCATAGAACATAATTAGGCTTAATCCATAATATAATTTCTCAAAATAGTCCAATATCATGAATGCAAATGTCATGAATGATATGAAGAAGGCATGAGTAATTGGGATTAGACCTAAAATCAATAATATATTATGAAATTAAAATAAATACATCATTAAATATATATTTAAATTCAACATAAGATCAACCATGCATAAACAAGTCTTAAAGAGGACATGCATACTTATAATTTCATAAACCCAAAGTAAATCCTCATATGATGATTTAAATCACCATAAAATCATCAAATAAACACTACTCATGCATAAATAGAATTTTAGAAATCATAATATTCAAAACCCCGATTTAAAGTAAGCTAGAAGTCCATGAAATTGCTTGAAAATAATTTTGGGTCTCCTTGATTCAAAGTAAATCAAGGATCAACCCACATACCTTTACTAAGACGAAGAAACCCCAAAGAAATCTGAAGGGGACTTGAAATCCCAAGCTCAAATGTTGAAATCCCAAGAGTTCTTTTGTGGAAGGCCTTTGAGAGTGTTTTGAGAGATTCAAATTATGAGAGATAGGTTTGAATATTTGAAATAGGTTTTAGATCTTTAGATGGCCTTAGAATAGCTTAGGAATTCTCAAAAGACCAATAGAAATAATCGAATTTACGAAAACGTCATTAATGAATCAGAGTAAATTTTTACTGGAAGTCACTTGACTGGAGGGTAAACAGTTCGTGTGGCATTACATGATCCATTTACTAGCCCGTGAACCCACACTTAGACAAATTTCTGAAAATTTCAATCTTGAACCAACACTTAGAATATTTTTCATTCCGGGAACTTCACGGAAGACCAAATGGCCTGTCTAGCATCACACCACCCGTGTGGTTGGTCGTGGCATAAGACTTGGCCAAAAAGTGTTCGTCACAGGCTCAACAGGAGTCTCACAAGTCATGAGATGCCTCACTGCCCGTTTACTAGCCCGTGTGGCATCACTACACAGGAGGGTCTTACGAAAACGGTCATAACTCCTTCATCTGAACACGAAATGAGGTGAAACCAAGTGCGTTAAAATGCTAACTCAAAGGGCTTAAATATGGAAGGTTGTAGGCCACCCAGTTCCTTTTGTGCAAACAGATATGCCCCTTTAAAGTTGACCCTTCTATCGGTACTTGTGTCAAACTTAACCAACGGAAATTTCTTTGAGCTTGGCTTGATGTAGGGGACTGATGATGGCCTTAAACAACATAAATAAGCTTGAATTTAAGGTTTGAAAGTAAACTTAGATCGAGCTTAGAGGTCCCATAAGGTGTCACCTTGGTCCAAAACTTTTCGAAACCAAATCTCAAGCGTCACCAAGTTATACAAAAATCTGGGTCCTTACATTGGAGGTAGGGGTGGGGCTATAAAAAAATTATATTTTTTTGGTAGGGTCGGGGGTAAGGAGACACTCGGGGGGGTGGGGGCAGAAGTTAGAGATAAAAAATGTTAAGAATTTTTTTTGAAGAAAATAAATTAATTTCTTTTGTACTTTTTTTTGGAGTCCGGGGGTGGGGGTGGGGAGGAGCTAGGGAGCTTGGATAGGGTGTAAAAAAAATTAAAAATGAATTTTCTTTGAAATTTTATTTGTGTAGGGGGCTCTCGATGGTCGGATGGGGGCCTTAGGATGGAGGGGTAAAGGGTGAGGAATGACAAAAATGATTTGTTTTTGAAACTTTTAATATGATCTCTACTATAATATGAGTATCTATATTTACCCATATTATCCATTGGATAATTTATTTTTACCCATTTAAAATACGAGTCAAATTAGGTATTTTATCCATTTTTACTTAACTCATATTTGATCGACTCATATTTGACTCGACTCACTCATTTGTCCCTCCTACTCCTGTGTATATCTAAGTTTAACAATAATAACCTCTCCACACTGTAATAACATGACTATATAATATAGTGGTACCTTTTTAGGCATGATATTGGACAAACTTATGTACCCGGGATACCAAAATCTCCCTTACTTAATTTAGTAGTTAGACAAGCAGGGAAGAAGTTTCTAAAGTTTCTTTAACCCATGCGGGCTTAGTTCCAATTTATATTACTCTATTTTATTTAAAAGGTTCTAAAAAAAAATTAAAAATTCTTTGATTATTATTTTTTATCGTAACCATACAAAATTTATAATTTATCATAAAATATAAATTTCAATTATTTTCTCAACTTATGTATTATCAAATCAAATAATGTACATAAACTTAAATGGAAGGGATTTAAAAAGAAAAGGATGCACACACTTGCATAGTTTTGAACAAGATTAATTTGAGCAACGTCTCTCGGAATGCTTTTACCGTCCCCCTTTGCATTTTGTATGTACATTGCCATGTGAGGTATAGGAAAATATTTAAAACAAAGACATTGGGGTTGGGTGGGTCAAGCAGGAGGAAAATATTTTTTAATTTTTTTTATATTTGACTGGTTAAAATTCTTGAAAAATATTTTGTAGGAAAAAAAAGTTTTTTTATAAAACAAGAAAAATAATTTCTTAGTAAAAGTAGAAAAAAATAAGCTTCACAAATGATATTCGGCATTGATTATATCTTTAATTTTATCCCTTCAAGTACCTCATCTTCACTGCCTCATATCCTCACCACCCCACACTCCTACTCGGTTACTCACAGTATGTATGTACTTTTGCTTACGTATGTATCCACCCACAAAAAAAAGTTAATAAACTCATTTATTTTTTTAAAAAAATATTTTTCATCGTATTTGAAACTTAAATTGATCAAAAGATATCTTCTTTTAGAGATGAAGCTAAAGTTTGATGGAAGAAAATGTCTACAAGTTGGTACTAGTAATAGGTGTAAGGTGCCTACTTTTTCTTTAATTTTCTCATCACAGCATAGCTAAAAACTATGGTACTATGGTGTAGATATAATAGACTGTTATATAAAAGAAGACGCAATATTTCACCTTAATTGGAGAAACCAGTTGCACATTAATAGTGCAAAAATAAACTTTCCTAAATTTTTCCTACCTATTTAAGCGAGTGGTGGTGAATAATAAGACAAGGGGGAAAGATCAAAGCTCTATAGGGATACATGAACCACTTATTTTTTTAGTTCCACCAAAATGATACTTTCTCCTTTTCAGAATTTGCTCTCCAATTTTAGAAGCCGAGTAAACTTTCCATTAAATTTATGATCAAACGCTAATTTAACTTATGAGTTTTAGAGTATAATTTCTTTAAACTGCGCACATATTTTCATTAAACTGCGCACATATTTCTATCAAAGTTTAAACTAACAGAAAATATTATCATTAATTTTTTTTTTCATTAGTTTTCACCTTGTTGAGAATTTTTATGTGTATAGTTTAATTGCCATATTATAAAAAAATACTAATAAGATAAAATTAAGGGCTATTTTAATGAGATATTTCTACAAATTCTATAACCATTAATAGATGAATTGACTCTATATATACATGCAATAATATTTGTAGGTATTCATTTTACACATAGTGAGATAATTTACTATCATACAATCATATGCATAAGTTGTTGAAAAATAGTACACAGATGACGCATTCCCGGGATCTTATAGCTTACATGAATAATACATAACAATCACATATATGTATTAAACACAAAGTATACGGAAAATTAATTCAAGGAATGCCTCTTGAAACGTGTGCAGATGTCTTGAAGCAAATGAGACTCCAATCCACGGTCTTCTACAGTGATCCCAGATTAACGACCGAACTCTCTCAATACTTGGGTGCGCAAATATTGTATAGAATACTAATTCTTTTTTCTCTTTCTTTCTCTAGTGGATTTTATAGATTAGGAGAACCCCTATTTATAGAGTACCTTTCCAAATCCAAAAAGAAGTGTTGACACCGAATTTTTACCCTCCATATCATAAAATACCTGGTTTATTTAATCATATATATATATATATATAATTAAAAAAAATTAATTCGGGCGTGTGTTCCCACGCGCCCCCAATTCACTCAAACCCCAGCCATTCACGCTATCCGCCTCATTTCTTCTTCTTCTTCAATTCAAAGGAGAAGAAGAACGATCAGAAACCCTAAATCCTTCAGCCAGCCGACACCGCCGCCGACTCCAACCCCAAATTCCTATACCATCTCCCCTCACGCGTAACCCATTCCCAATGCCCTTTCCCGTTCACCTTCCTTTTTTCTTCTTTAATACAAATTCGCATGCCCCTGACACCCTTAACTTCAAACCCTTCCGCATGCCTCGACAAGCCATTAAAGGCGACCTCGACAACGTCGCCGACCAGGCATCTCCCGCGAAACTCTAGTTGTTTCCCTATAAATCTTTGCTTCTTCGCCATTTCAAGGGGACCGATTTTTTTGAACTAGAAAGCCCAAAAGTTCACCCGATTTTCATAGCCATTTTTTAACTACGCAAAGCTTTAGTCAAGAAGCCTCATTCAAATTCATAAACCAGAACACCGTCACATTAATCTTATTGTGGTGTAAGTGCGTTCAATCAAGCTCGTCGTCCCATTTCGCTGCTCCAAAAAAGGTAATACTTCACTCTTATTTCTTTGTTTGATTCACATATGCTATGGCTGAATGTGAGTGTTGAGGGAGTATCAAAGTTGTTCTAGTTTACACTGGTCTAATTCTAGCTGAAGGTGTTCTGTTAAGAGTAAGATGATTCTGTGATTTTGTTGTGGGCTGATTGATATTGCTTTATTCTTTGTCTATGAATACAGTTCATTAATAGCGTTATTGAGTTCGATCCACCTTAACATTGTCTTGTATCTCATAAACTCGAGTTTTAAGCTATAAGTCGTCATGATGAGTTGATATTGTGATTTCACAGTTAAAGAATGGAGTCTGGATCCCTCAGTTGATTTCAAGTTCTTGCATTCTTATTTCATGTTTTGCCCTAACTTCAGTCAACTCCTGTTTGTTTAGGAGTTGATATGTAGTTCTTCCCCCCTCATTACTTAGTTGAGCATGTAATAATTTTGCTGATTGTTCGAATAGTATCTCTCCGTTTGTCGTTATGAAATCTTGACTGCATATGAGTTAAAATGACTGGCGGACTGATCTGTATAAGTTGGGAGCCTGCTCTTTGTGCTGTTAAGACCCCCTTTAGAGTTAAACTAGTGTTGTAATGATGTTATGCTGTTAATTGTTGAAGTCTTGGTCTTGTTTGCTGATGTTTCTGATTCTCTAAATGCTGTCAGTATGGTTGTTACAATGAATGATCTTAAACACAAAGTTAAACATTAGACACATGTATCTGATTCTCTCTATTTCTTTGTATGAATTTGCTGATCTGTTTCCTTATATGAATATGGGACACATGTTACATCTATTTTTCACTTCAGCTTGTTAAAACTCCATTTAGGACTGCTCACATATTTTTGAAGGATAAAAACATGACTAATGTACAATATCATTGCTGATCATGTCCTTGCCTGGCTGTTATAATGAAGTACTAGTGGTTTATTACACTTTCATATCACATCTATTTAAAGTGTGCTGTTACTATCATTATGCAGCATGTTGATGTCCTGTTTATCCTTACCACTGTCCAACTTGTCTTATTTTGATGTTAGTATACATTGCATATCACTGGAAGATGCAAAGGTTTTAGGGTAGGACGTTGGGTCTCATTTCATTGTTATCTAGTCTCCAGCTTCTCCTGTTTTCTCTTATTTATGTCCTGCGGTGGTTTATTTAAAATTATTTTATTCTAATATTCGGGTATCTATATTGCTTCCTAATCTTTATTTTTCTTTTATCTTTGCATGACGTACAATTCTGGGGTTCCTTTTGAACCCCATCTTGCATTTCCCTGGGCCATGGAGAGGCCCAATCTTCCTCCTGATCGAGTCAGCCCAATACAGGAAAAGAATATACAGGGTCTTGGAAGCTCAAATCAATATTTATATACTCATATACATTGGTATATACCAAGTGAATACAACAGGAGAAAATGGGCTAAAGAGCCCCAAAAGAGTTGCAGCGGAAATTCAAATGGGATAAAGACCCAAAACTCTTAAGCTTTCTTCCTTTACTTTATTTTGTGTATTTATTTGGATGCTAACTTTTGTTTATTGTTAATCTAGTTAAAATCCCCATTACGTTAGCCATTTATGTTAATCTCCATTTAATGTTTTTTTTAAGCATTTTGATTATTTCTATAAAGTGAAAAACTCATCATAAAAAATAGATTAAGTTAAGTCAATATTTTGAAAGTTAAGTCAACCTTTTCAAAATCAGTCAACTCTTTCAAAATTAATAAACTCTTTCAAAATTAATAAACTCTTCGAAATCAGTCAATATTGGTAAAGTTCAGTCAAGATTTCAAGTTTAGTCGAATGTAGTCAATATTTTTTCAAAATCGAGTCAAATGTTTTCGAAATCAGTCAATATTGGTATAGTTCAGTCAAGATTTCAAGTTTAGTCGAATGTAGTCAATATTTTCTCAAAAATCGAGTCAAATATTTTTAAAAGTTAGTCAAACTTTTTAATCGCCGGTCGACCGCACGTTAGCGGCCATTTTAAGTGATTAAGTTCTTCTCAAAGCTTTAGTCAAGAAGCCTCATTCAAATTCATAAACCAGAACACCGTCACATTAATCTTAGTAGTTAGACAAGCAGGGAAGAAGTTTCTAAAGTTTTTGAACCCTTACCCATTTTCTATAAAATTTTAAAGCTTTTCTGTTAGGTTTTAAAGTTTATTTTTGGTTTTATAATTACCCTTAAAATTAGGTGGTGATTCTGTTTTCTTTCAATTTTTGAGAATTTGATTCGTACTTAAATCAATTGAGCATCGAATCTCATTTCCGGAAAGAGTCGGTCATTTTTTGGGATAACAGAAATGGTGACTCTATTGGAGACTTAATTAGGTTCTAACCATTAGATTAAGTTATTTGACTAACTACTTGATTATATTTTCTTATTTGCTTAATGGTTTAAATTCAATATTGAACTGTCATTTGCATTTCATGGCGTTTTCCTATTATATCTTGCATATTTGGGAGGATGATTTTTGCTAATACGCTGCCGAATTCCCGAATACTTGACCCTTTTCGGAATAAGTGACAAGTTATTGGTATGTAGTGTGTCCAATCGTTGTCATGAACTTTCAGCTCAGGTTATCCGCCTGGGTTCCCTATCTAGTCAAAACCTACTCTTAGATAACTAGGATGGAGCGATGCTAAATCTCTACTGTTAAGCATTGGCCTAAGACAACCCAATACGTTAGGCGTATTGGGCCAATTAGAAAGAACACCTTGAGTCCAAAGTGGCCCCCGGCCCAAATGGACGATCATGCTTATGTGTTTATATTTGAAGGATGTATATGTGGTTTGGCAAACCTTTGTCCCTCAGGGTCGTGAGTTCATCTTAATCAAAGAAGGTTGTCTACAAAGCATTCATAGTTGGCGAGAAGTTCAAGAAGAAGAAATCTGCCACAAAGGTTTAGTTTAGGACTATTCCCCTGCGTGGGATTGATTTTTGTATACATCCCATTCCTACATTATGTATCCCATTAAGTTTATTCATAAAGATTGTATAAATATTTTTGGGGCAATAGAATATCTAAAATTGCGTATACATCCTTCAAATCGTTAGGCTTACCCTTGGCACAAAATGGGTTACATATTTATTTAAGACGCTTAATATCTGCTTATGTGATATGTTTTATAACTATTTGTGTGATTATGCTGCTTCGTTTGAAGACATTTATCCCCACTTCCTTTCAAAAGTTTCTAGAATCCTCTAAGCACATAAATCAAGTCACTATCACAAGATCGTCCAAAACACTATCCAGGTCGTCCAAATACTTTCCAGGTCTCAAGTTTCTCAACAAGATAAAATTACATTTTTCAGAATTCTACTATTCCATTTGTCAAAAACTGAAGTTTTTCATTTCAATTCAGAAAAGATTCCTTCTTTAGAACTTACATAGGGTCTGATTTCTCCTTCATGAGATACGTAGGCAGCCTGTCAAGGCTCGACCCCCTTAAAAAAAGATTTTTTCTATCTTATGATCCTTCCTTAGAAAGAAATCACCCTCATTTTTAGAAAAGTATTTTCTTTCCCGTCATCCTTCTTTACACGAAATCATCGAAAAAAAATGGGCAACAGTTTGTCTATTTAATCATATTTTATGGGTTAGTATGTCTTAAATGATGCAACTGTTTGTTTACTGTTTTGTGTGATATTTTGCATTATTCATTATGAACAAGGAGTTTTTGCCTTTTGAGTTATTTTCATTTGACAGATAATTTAGAATTGATCTGTGTTGATAAAGATGGCCGATCATCACTATTTCACTAGATCAAAGGCACTCAAAGGAAATATGGCTGACCACAATGATGATGCAAGCCTGACTGAGATCACTGCGATAGATACCACTATCACACAACAGAATGAATTGATTGCACAGTTGATGCAACAAATTGTTGACATAAGAAAGGAAATAAAGAAGACTCAAGAGCTAGCAAACTTGGCCATCACTGCTAATATTTTCGGTCCAAATGACAGGAGGCCTCCATTTTATTTTTCTTCTCCTAATCAACCTACCCCACAATATCACCCTGCTCCCTATTATCAATCCATACAATATCCAAACATCACCCCAAACTACCAATCTCTGCTGCAGAATTGCTCCCATATCCAACCAACGTATCAAATTCCCTTTACCAGCTATCTAATCCTAAATCTCCAAAGCCCCTAGTTAAATTACCAAATGCCTCTATACCCAAGATTCCAGACTCCGGCACTCCCCCATCGAAATCACCCCAATCACCATCGAGTGTCTCCATCTCCACAAAATAACTATAATCCTCCCCATCCAAATACAGATAAGAAACCTCCTAGGGTGTTCACTCCACTCGTCGAAAGTCGGACGAAGTTATTTGAGAGATTGACAGCTGCAAGATTGATCCAGCCTGCCCCTCCGAGGGCCATGAATGCTAATTCTTGTTTCTTCAAGGATGATCAGATTTGTGCTTGCCACTCCAACAGTCTTGGACATAACACTGAAGATTGCATAAGTCTGAAGCATAAAATCCAGGACTTAATTGATAGCGACATGATTGTTCTCTGAATAGTCTCCCCAAATACCTGATCATGAGGAAACATGACTGGTATAATTGAGAGAGAAGAAAATTGGTAGACTCTTAAAATAGTGAACACTACCGATGATGACCGGACGTTGAGCCCACCATATTTTGTTAGGACGTATTTGGATTTCGCATAAACATCACCCTTTGATAATCAACTCATATGCTATCAAGAGATGCTACGCCTAGGGACTCAGAGTGTTCTTTTCCTGTAATCGCACAATTTGCTTGTAATCATTTCTATTTTTTCTGAACTAAGTTTGACCTAAATTCTCAAGAATGAGTTACGTAGGCGGCCTATGTCCGCCTCGGTCATTTTCTTACCAAAATTTTTCATTTTTTCTTTACCTCAAGGGGGAACTACGTTTGACCTGATTCTTGCTCCAATGGGATACGTAGGCGCCATAACGGTTCAGTCATACTCCCAGAAAGGAAACTGGGATGGAATTTTTGAGAGAAACTCAAAATTCTGAACAAGAAATCCATTTTTAACCAATCGAAGCTCAGAACCTGTCGAAACTTCAACTGGGATAGAATTTTTGAGAAAGATCTCAAAAATTCTCAAAGTGTTTCTAACAAGTTGTCAATCTCTGACGACATCTAAACTGGGATAGAAATTTTGAGGCTGCCCTCAAAATTCCGCTAAGCATCATTACTAATGTTGAAGGTCATATTGAGGATTCTCAGCCTGATCAGAAATTCAAGATAACCGAGAAGATGGGAGATCAAAGCACTTCATCAGGACAAGACGAGGAGCAATCAATCAAAGAATCAGCATAAAACAACCGAGAAGATGGGAGATCAAAGCACTTCATCGGGACAAGACGAGGATCAATCAATCAAAGAAACAGCGCAGATCAATTCACTTTGAAACTAAGCATTTTTCTTTGAATGCTGGAACTAAAGTCGCAAAACATCCTTGGACCCACAGTGAGACAAGATGAGGAGCAAACAATTGAAGGATCGACACAGATCAATTCGTTTTGAAACTAAGCATTTTCTTTGGATGCAGGAACTAAAATCGCAAGGCATCTTTGGACCCACAGGGAGCCTATAAGACAATTTGGCGCAAGGGCTGAGATTGAAAATTTCATCCAGATCGCAAGCTGGATAACTCCAGATGACTTCTATACTCTTTTTACTTTTAGAATTA
>DF363453.1:7937-21718 GCA_000787875.1 Solanum virginianum
TATTGACCCGCTCTATGACTCGTTACTCAACCCGTTTTGACTCAACCTATTTTGACCCAAGCAAATTTGGATTGGGTTGGGTCTTGACCCGTTTGGTGTCTTGAGTGGATTGTCATTATACAATCCACTCAAACCAAGTTCCCTCTTCCATAAATCTGTTTAAATTTGACCCAACCCATCCAATTGTCACCCCTATATTGTACTATTTTAATAAATATAATGTTTGAATAGATTATATTGCTTTTTGTCGTTATCTAATATTATATATATTTAGAATTTGAATAATAAAACTACAAGAAAACTAAAAACGAATAGAGCTACTATGAAAAGTAGGATAAAGGATTAAATATAGGATTATTAAATAATGAGAAGAGACAAAATGAGAAAAATATATTAAGATGGCGACGCAATCACACCAAATCAATTATTGTACAAAATGAATCTTTTCATCATTATCTAATGATAGATTCAAACGATATGATACAATAGAATTTGATTAATAATTTTATAAAAATATTACATAATTTTTATATTATGTCAAAAAGAATGACGTAATTTGACTTGTCACGAAGTTTATAAGAATAAAGAAGATTTTTCAATTTTATGATCCTAGATTAAAGTTATGTCTAATATACCAAAATACTTTTTAATTTTATAATTTTAAACATACTACGTAAAAAATTAAATTAAAATTTTATAAAAAAAATTATTCTTTATGAAACAGATTAAATAAAAGCGTATCATCCTCTTTTAAACAAAATTAAAGAAGTAATACAATACATGAGGTAACACCACTCCAAAAAAGGTGTAATTTAGTTGGGCATGTACCCACGTTTGTGCTTGTTGCACTTCCCAATCATTTTTTTCCCCTTTGTATCGTGTCTAATGCTACGTGTTTTAATTAGAGTGATAAAGCAGTTTTTCGTCTTTTAAGTAGAAAATTCAAATTCAAGCAATAAAAATAAAGTTTTTTTTTTAAAAAAACATTTTATTTTCATAATAAATTTATCAATGTAAATTTAAATTAATCAAATTTTAAGATGAATATTGAATACTAAGAATTTTTTTTATAAAGAATTTAATAAACTTTTAGCTTGTTAATATGAATTCTTCTAGTCTTCACCTTAATTATAATCATCTTCCCATTTTCTTTTCTATTTTTCTTAAAAATAATAAATAAATGTAACGAGTTCATTTTTTCTTCTTATAACTTAGAAAGGTTTGGAATCCCTTTCCTCTTTTAATAGTATGACAACGTGGTCTTGTCTTTTAACTTTTACCCTTTTGTGTGGTTCAAAATTCGCAATATATTATTATTATTATTATTATTAATAATAATTTATTCATCTTATTTTATATGATATTTTTTGAGTTGGTACGATATTTTTTTAAAAAAATGAAAATTTTTGAAACTTTTGAAACACTATTTTTAATGTTATTATTAAATAGTTATATAAAATAATTGTAATTGATTTAGATTTAAAGCATAATTAATATTTAATTATAATATAGTAAAATAATCCCTTTTTTATCAGAAGTGTCACGTAAATAAAATGGAGAAAGTATAATTTTTTGGACATGTGAAATATCTTACATTTCAGTGATTTCTTTACTAGAAGTTACCTTTGGAGTTTGGACTAAAGTACTCTTCGATAAAAGTAAGGAACTTGCTTTGCTATTTGGATTTTAAAAGAAAAAGTTCATGATATTTGGGTAGAGATTATTGTTTACGAAACAATCATTTGAAAATATCTTGGTTCTCCAAAAATTTGATATTTTGAGCCTTCACATTACTTTTTATCCCTTTTAGCTCACACTAAAAAAAAAAGAAAAGATGAAGCTACTTTTCCAAGCTGAAGCAATAATCATATATTGAATTTTTAAATGTTAGGATTGAAATAATTAGGTGTCATGTGAAAAGTAGCAAAACAAATTTTGAAAGATCGTGAGTAAGAACACAAATGAGAAATATACCAAAATGCGATACAAATATTTAACGTACTTTGATCAATTGACCTACATCGATAAGAAGAAATGAATAATCCATTATATATATATGAGAGTGCATAAAATCGAAAAAAATAACCTCATACAATTCAGTCGACATAAAAAGAGCTTCATCTTCATCGAAGTGTTAACATAACACTTGCGTCTCACTGTTCCACCCCCCCTCCGTACAAAACTCTCAAAGTCACTATAGGGTTACATTGTGATGAACCTCTATTTATAGATTTATAAACCTTTTCTTACAAGAAAAATGACTCATCAAATATGATGACTGTGTTTTCCTTTTCATAAAAGGAAACCCAAAATATGATAAGAAATTTAGCAAAAATATCCAAGATTCAGAAATAAAAACTCTATAAAAAATTCAATATCTACATTACCTTTTTACAACCTTCAAATATTGAATCAACTTGTAAACAGCCACTTATTTGTTCTTTTAAATTTAAATTTGAAACAACACTCGAGTCCAAAGGGGACCTTAAATTCACAAATGTAAATTCTCAAGGAAATTGGGTGAAAAATAGCTTCTTAAAAGGGAGTTTCATTAATTTCATGATAATACAATTTATTTGCTCCAAAAATCTTACGAACAATCTTTATGGGACCACTTTTTTTTATTTTATGAAGGTGGGGTTGGGAGCTTTGGGTCACAAATCTATCTTCTATCCAATAAAATTGTGTTTTTTTTTGCGTTATCGTTTGAAATATGAGTCATGTTTGCTGACACGTTCCGTTTTATAAATCTATCGAGTTATTAAAAAATTTAGCAAGGATACTGAATTATAAAGAAGTGAAAGTAGAAATAGACTTATAAAAAATGATACTACATATTTAGTATTACCTTTTTGAAATTATGGTGAAGATGACGGATATTTGATGAAAGAGCTACTAAGGTCGCATTTAAATATAATTGACGAGATAATTCATAAGTTTCTGATAAATAAAAACTTTTCGCTAATAATAATTGACGCGGTAAAAAGTTAAATTTCTTATTAAGTTATCTTAGTAATCACTAACTGATATCAAGACAGAGAATTCGAGGAGATAATGGTCTACATTATGATTTCTCTCTTGTAATCCTCCACTGAATTCGGGTCGACCCGTGTTAATGGATCATAACTACTTATTTTTCAAGCGGTTCAGTTCTTCCTTGTCACTTCCTCCGTCAATTTGTGTACAATACAAAAATTTACAGGTAGAGTTTTAGCTGCCAGATCATTATTCACTGCTTCTTCTAACTAACTGTGATCCATCCTTGTTCATCCCATCTCCAGTTGGATTCGCCTGAATTCGAACCCAATTTTCTTAATCTTTGCAGAGGAGAGGTAGATGTTTGTAATATTGCATAATTCATGGTTGCTGATTCCTCCACTGAATTCCATTTGTCTTGATCAAGAATGCTTGTAGCTAAATCTTGATTTAAATTGGATTCTTCAAGGAACGGATGTTTGAGGAGTTGGATAGCTCCAGAGACTGCCATCTGGCAAGAAATTATGTCTACACAAATAAAGCTGAAAATTTACTTCGTGGATAAGTAAAAACGGACAAAGACATGACTTTGAAGGTCAAGTATGAAAGTTAATTAGGGAAGGTGGTAAAGTGCTAATCTTTTTTTTTCAGGTGTAGCTTGAACCAACATCTGTAGAATTTCTTTGGATATTCCATTTTTTTGATAGGCATTGAATTCAAATGCAATTCTAAGTCAATGAAGTGGACAAGCTTAAGGTCAATCAAAATAGTTGAGTCTTTTAACACTAGACATATTTCGAAGGGTAAAAAGAAAGTGATTAACGGCCATTTTATTGAATGTAGACAATGAACACATTTGAAGAAAAAAGGGATTAAAAGTGTTGGTAATGACATGATAATTACCTTTAATGGGAATAATTAAGCATGATCACCTTCTAGAAAAACAATTTTAAATAAATTGCTTTCTCATCATGCTAAAGCAAGAATTATACTTGCAGTTTAAACCAATGTGCAACAGTGACTAAAAGGATCCTATTTATACTACTATTACTGCTTCTTAACTTGTAAATCAAGTCTCTAATGTAACAAACTTTACAAAAATTGGTGCACCAATCAAACCTCAATTTTCCACAAGATCCCATCAGATGCCGACTTTTCAACTTTTTAATGAGTAGCAACAAATTTGCACTTCAAACACATGTTAAAAAAAATAAAAATAAAAAAAACTCTGTTTACTTGTATAAGAAGCATAGCATTTACTATTCCCCGTTCATCTTTACTTGTCCCTTGTTTACTTAGCACATGAATTAAAAAGTAGTAAATGATAGGAATAATTTTACCAAATTACCCTTTGAGTATAATAAATTCAATATTTTGAAAAATTTAATATGAAAACGTCTATAATTAATAATAAGGGTAAATTATGAACTAATGGAATGTTTGATAGGAGATATTATTTAATACTATGTTTGATATGAATTTTGGGTCTATGTATGACTAATCATGGATTAGTTAATACACCCTATATGGTATTAGCTAATACCTTCTATTTGGAGGTATTAGCTAATCCCTTCTATTTAATGCATGAGATTAGATAGGTAAAGACAAAAATATCCCTCTAACTCTTTTATTTTCTTGATTTTATTTTTATATTTGTAATTTTGTACTATTAAATTTATTTAAATAAATTAGCTTAGTAACATCCCATGAAATTACTAAAATGTCCCTAAATTTTATCGTGCATACAACGTGTCTTTACAAGGTCTGATGGAAAATTGGAGATTGGAACCAAACTTTGGTTTTTTTTAAAAATTCGATGAAAATAAAAAATTCGCGAAAAAGTGTATAAATACACTAGTGCGCGTCGCGCACTAGTGCATGGAGGACCCAGTTTTTTTTAGTTCGGGAAGGACAATTTCGTCCTTCCTGATATATTTTTACACCCCCATATTGATTTTTAAACATATTTTCGTACAAAAGGGCTTTAAACCCAAAAACTATCCTAAGTTTATTAATTTTACGCTAAGTCTAAGAGAGAAAAAGAGAGAAGAGGAAGGGTTTCAGAGGAGGATTTAATGTTCTTCAAAGATTCGTCATTCTCAGGTATGTAAAGGCTACCCCAATGCATGGAATTGATCTTCCATGTGCCAATGTAGAGTTAAAATGACAAATTCATGATTAGAAATCTTGATTTATGAGTTTTTGGAAGTTCTTGAATGTCTACTTTAAATTCTTGAGCAAGTTGCTTTAAATTCTTGTACACTATCTTGAATTCTTGTTTTAAATCTTTAAACTAAAATTTTATATCATGAACTGATGATCATCATGTTTAAATTTTACTGTATATTTATTTCATTATGTGATTGTGACTTAATCTTTATAATTCCTCCTTGTAAAGACTTCAATAATGAACTTAGGGGGATGTCTAGAGCCTTGAATGTCTGGAAATGATGCTTGACTGAGTTTGAGTCCTGAGGTGAGTGTGTTAGAGACTGTGATAGCTGAAATTATTGTTGATAGAGTTAAATGAGTACAATTCCCTTAGACTGGATAGATAATCTTACCCGTAGAGGTTGGGGGATGAGAGTCCTTGATGGATGGATAAATTTATGAGCATGTTGAGTCCTGGGTGGAGTATAGAGGTTGGGTGATGAGAGTTCTTGATGGATGGATAGATTTATGAGCATGTTGAGTCCTGGGAGGAGTATTAGCACCGAAATGGATAAGGGTGAGTCCCACTCGAACCTATTAACTACGTGGCCAGCGTAAGAGAGAATTGGACCATGAAAGCGGATGTTTCCTTTGTCCCGAAAGAGGACTTTACAGACTTTTGGATCCATTGACAGATTCGTCCTTTACCCCAGCAAGGTACTAGACGGATGTGGCAACGACATCTCTTCATTGTATCACTACCGGCTCATAGGTAGTGATTTTCAGTTATAGAAACTCCCAGATAGGTTTCATGATGCTAGAACTCCGATGTGATGTGAATGTTTGATGCTTGATAGTTATTGAGGTGATAGAGTCGTATCCTTTATATCTGAGGTGAGGTTGAGTGATGGTTGGGTGATGATTAAACTGTTTCCTTTTTCTTTAGCCCGTTTTACATACAGTACATTCCACGTACTAGCGTTCCTCTTGCGTTGCATCGTTTTATGATGCAGATTCGATAGACCGAGGACTTCAGCAGTTCGATCGTTGAGGTTCAAAGCTCTCTATTGCAGAGAGTGGTGAGTCTTCCCCTGCATTTGGAGGATGTTTATTTTCTTTGATTTCTAGAGTTTTATTTGATCTTGACAGCCATGGCTTGTCATGGTACCGTCTCAAACTATAGCATAGAGGCTTCATAAATAGATGTTGATGTTGATGCCGAGGGTTCTTTTCCCTGTTTCTTTCTTTATATTGAGACTGTTGATTTCCCAATTCTATTTTCTTATGATAGACTGATATTGATAGTATGAGCCCACTGATAGGATAACATTTATATTCATTATATCATTTCTTTTCCACAGATGAATTGACTGAACGATGGCAAAGAGACTGAGTGGTACGCTTAGGGGCTAGCAATAGTCTCCGGGTGCCAGTCACGTCTAGGGTACCCTCCCGGGGCGTGACAATAAATACTATATTAAAACTATAACTTCCAAATTTTTATGTGTAAATATAGATTGTCTATTTTACAATTGTTTACCATCTTTTCTATTTTAATGGAGTAATAGATGGTCCATCTTTATTAAATTAAAGATTGTCATTTTATTAGTGATGAATTTATTAAGATTATAATTATTTATTCTCAAATAATTTAAGTGAGAAAATAACAAATATAATGACAAAATTATTTCTCCTAACCAATTAGAAGTCACAAAAAAATAATTTATTTTGATCTAATTACATGAAATAGAAAATCTCGTAATAGTTCAAGGGCATAATTGGAATTTTTTTAAATAATTTTAAACCAAACACAAAATTAAATGGAAAACAATAAATCAAACACGAAATAAAAAATAATCCCGGCATTACTAATCTTTGCATTACCTTTTCCCTTTATTATTCATTTTTATACCAAACGACCCCTAAGGGTAAACTTATGTTTTAGTTTCATAAAGTAGACAAGTATTATTGGACATCTCAAAATAATATAGTGAACAAATAAAGATGGACGAAGGAAGTACGCATTATAACCCTTTGCTTGACAATCGATAGATTAAATGTCATGTCCAAATGGTTACGCATTAAAGAAGTTGGATATTTTAGAGAGTCTGAATACCTAATTATGGATGAATATATTAATTTCTCCTTAACGAAGTAATTAGCTAATTACATTGAGTTGAATGCAGGAACCAACTACAGCTAAATTTCGCTCTACTTTAGTTCATGCATTTTAATAAATGTGACATTAACTCAATACAGTGCAGTTTTAATTAAAGGGGAAGTTAAGTGAACCATATTAAATTAGAAAGAAGTTGCAACAAATTTCACCAACAAGAGAAGAATTTGATTCTTTACTACCAAACCACTGACTTTT
Source organism: Solanum virginianum (assembly GCA_000787875.1). Lineage (NCBI taxonomy): Eukaryota > Viridiplantae > Streptophyta > Magnoliopsida > Solanales > Solanaceae > Solanum > Solanum virginianum. Next base: position 15,439 of record DF363453.1, read on the forward strand.
CTTTTTCTAACTGATGTGAGGCCCGATTCACGTTACATTATTAAGACCCGTTAAAGAAAGAAGCTCGTTACCATTTCCTCTGGGGGTTTAGTTGTAAAGTAAAAGCTAAAAATCAAAATATTGTTAATAAGTTGCTTTTCGTAAATCTAAAAAGAAAATATACTAGCTTTTTTCGAAAAATACTTTTAAAATCTTAGTCAAATACAAACTATTATTCTACCAATTACTATATACAAATTGCCACCCTCTAAAATTTTTCTATTTTTCATTTTTCTGAAATACACTTTTCATAAGTAAACTTTGAAAGATTTGCTAGTAGTATTTAGTTTATTAATCATACTCCCATATTCATGCCATGCCCCCAACTAATGATTATGTTGAAGAATGAAAAAAAGTCTCACATTGGAGCTAATGAGATTAGTGAACTCTTTATAAGGCTTGGACAATTTTTTTTTCTTTGAGCTAACTTTTGGGGTGTAAGTTAGGCCCAAAATCTAATTTTATATGGTATCAGAGCAGGACTCATCTCACCCAATGCTGGAGCCTCGAAAAATTAAAGTTCCCACGCACCAAATACTAAGCACTAGGTGTGAAGTGGAGTGTTGAAGAAAGAAAAAAGTTAAGCACTTCCATTTGAATTAGTTAAGCCCCTTAATTAGTTGAGTATTTTCTAAATGAGTTAGGAAAGTTAGATGAAGGCTAATTGACCATTCCTAGAGTGACATGTGTATTTATGAAATTAACAGTTCATTTTAGATGGAACGTATATTGTTTTATGGCACATGGTATCTCTGTTAAAGCAAAAGCAGATAAGAAAGGGCCACATTGATTGTTGCTCCACATGAATTAATCCCTCTCTTATGGTTCATGCACAGGCAGGAGTTTGGTTAGCCTCCAACCAATTGTTAACGAAGCAGCGGCGGATCAAAAATTTTTATTAGTGAAGTTTATAAAGTTCAAAGAATTAAAATATAGTGACTAGAAATTGAATTTAAAATTTTGAAGATGAATTTTGAATCTCCTAAATTAGTGAGTTGACCTCTAATCTTGTGTTACATTAAGAAAATACCTTATATATAATTAAGTTTTCATCTAAGAGGTCCAGAAGATCAGTGTAACCCACTCCTAGATTCTCCCCGAGGACAAGTGGGTGTTATTTTTAGGTTGTTTAATGCTAGCTTTCACAACATTCTCTATTCGTCATCCGTCTAAATTCATATGACATTTTCTACTTGACATAAAATTTAAGAAAAAAAAAAAAGTTCTCAAATTTGTTCTTTAAGATAAATCATAGATATTTATGTACCTATAAATTTCATTCGAGATAAAAATAAAATTTTAAAGCGAAGTTATTTTTATTTATAAAAAAAGTGACTTTTTCTAGACAAATTTATAAGAAAAAAATGCACATAAATCGAGACAAAACAAGCCACCACTAATACTCCTAATTGACTCCATTTGATCCATTTTAGTTGCTATACTTAATAAAAATAATACGTCCAACATAATAAACATTTTAAAAATCAAAATACAATTAATTACAATATTTGTTTCCATCTTTATCATTACTCAATAATTCTGAAAAGAGACTAATGTGATGAAACGAAAGAAATATTAAATTAAAATCAAGGAAAATAAGGATACTTTAACCAAAACATTTTTTTATTGACTTTTTTTTTAAGAAATATTAAAAGAAAATGACAAATAAAATAGAGGGTTAGGATCTTTTCGAAGAAACCAAAAAAGAAAAAAAATAGAAAAATTCAGCCATATGTTTTTTTATTGGTTGGAAGTTTTGCTTTTTGGAATTAATGATCCTCTTTTCTATAGATGAATGTATTTATTAAGTGAACAAACTAAATTTGTGTCTCAGGGACAGCCAGACATTTAGTTGGGCATGTATTCACGTTTGTACTTGCACTTAATTCCCAATTATATATATATTTTCCTTTAGCATCACAGTATATATTTAGTTATTTATATTTGATTTGATACACTTATCAAAAAGCGATAAAGATTTAAAGTAGATTTAGTCGTTCATCTTTGTTTAGCCTACTCACTTTGTGGTTGATAATTATCAGGTAAGGTATGTTCTTTTCGTTTCTTCTATTTATTCATAATGAATTTTACACATCTTTTAAAGAACAATAAATAAAATATATAAGTCATCATAATATTTATATTAATTAGTTATTGGTGTATAGAGAATTGACAAATAGACAAATAGGATCAATTTTGAACAGGTTAAGTAAATGAGTCAAATTAATTAAGATGATTATGAGGAGTAAATAAAATGTCACTGTGACTTAGCGGTGGGCGGTGGCTTAACAATCAATTAATAAATGGATAATTTTTAAAAAATAATAATAAATAAGAGAATTTTTTGAAATATAATCTATGTTTCTTAAATATTTTGTATTTATTTTATTTCTATGTTATTGCTTCATAGTGTTTATAGTCCTTAATTAAGGACTATAACTACTAACAGTAAAATGGAATAAGAATAATTGGTTTATCTTAATTTTAAAATAACACATAATCTAAAATAACCATTTTTTAAAATTATGACGAATATTTTGGAAGCCAGAAGTAGTAGCCGAATATTTAGAATGAGGTTAGGATCTTCATTTGAAGACATAAAAGAAGAGCCACAAATTTTATTCCAATTTATAAATGATCTTTGGTAGAACAAAACATTTATTAAGTGGACTAACAAAAGTACTTATTCATCATATTATTTTACAACGTTTAAAATTATTTATCGAACTGATAAAATTAATAAATAATTTATTATTTTATCTCTGTTATATCCTTGCTATTAAATAACTTTTTTTAATGTTTAGCTGATTCATATTTAATAAGGATAATTTAATAAAATAACTCCTCTCTGTCTTTTAATTTCCGTGTTAACTCACTAATAAATAATTATTGTTTGACAGAGAAATTGCATAACTTTGCATTACGAACACAGCTAGACATTTAGTTGGGCATGTACCCACGTTCTGTAGTTGCGCTTTCTAACATATAATTTTTTTTATGTAAATCTAAGTTAATTGAATTTCTTAAAAGGTTATCGAATATCGGATGACACAAAATGAATTGATTAGGTCTCTTCACATTATTTGTAAGGAATAAATTTAGCCATTCATTTTTTCTTTTTAATATATCACCTTAGAAATGTTTGATAGCCCATTCCTCTTGTAATAATAGTAATAATATGAAACGTGGTCTTGTCTTTAGCTTACCCTTCGTGTGGTTGACAATTCAGTGGCAATGAATAACATCACTCATGTTATTTGGCAAATAAAATAGACACAAATACCAAATTATGTTTTAAGTTGGCAAAGAACATTACGTGTGCTTAAGTTGGGTATGGTAGATTGGATTGGGTTATCCTTTACGAAACAATCATTTGAAAATATATCAATTCTCAAGAAATTGATTATTTGAGGCCCACATTATATAGTATATTTCTTATCACTTTGTATTCATATTTAGAAAAAGATGCAGCAACTCTTTTTCCTAGTTGAAGAGATAATAAGTTATTTCCTGGGGATAATATTTCTTGGTTCACTTTTAGTTGTCAAATTTTTTTTAATTTGATTATCATTTTATTTGTCATTTTTGACAAATCAAAGTATTTTTTTTTTCTATTATACCCTCAATTTATTGTTACAGAGTTAGTATTTTTGAAAAATATACTTTCTCTGTCTATCTTTACTAAAAAAAGATTGCACCCCCCCCCCCCCCCCCCCTCCTCCTCTGAGAAAAATTTAAAATTTTCAATTTTTTTACATCACCCGTGGTCGCCCTCCCCGCCACCCCACATACTCACACACCAAATGACGATCTTTTCAGTTAAGGCTTAAGTTCCTCCAACAATTGATGAATTCAATGGCTTGCTCATTATTCCTTTAGCGGACATTGGTAGGCGGCCATCATGATTACAACACTTCTTGTGCTATAAAAATGTTTCAGAAATTGTTGCTCCATCTGCTCCCAGCTATCAATGGAATCGGATGCAAGATCTATGTACCATAAGGCAATTCCTGTGGGTGATCGAACAAACAACTTAACAAGATAATCATCATATGTTCTAACATTTGCAAGTTTCGACAAAGTATGTTACATGTTGTTTTGAATTTCCTTTGCAGTCATATTGCTTCATGGGGAATAACTTACGAATTTTTTCCATAAGAATCCGCAAGTAAATTCGTTTTCATATGAAATTCTACCAATTAATTCTTACAAAATTTTGAAAAATAATGGCAAATAAATCCGCAAATAACATACATGCAGATTTTTTTCGCAGCTAAATTACCTAGGGATTTTCTAAATTCGCAAGTAATAATTACCTATGAAGGTTTTTCCATCGCATTTGAATTGGCAAGAAAATCTGCAGGTAATCAAATTACTTGGGGATTTCATTGTGTTATCCCTATCAAAATCCGCAGGTAATTAGCCATTTTTTTTGTAGTGTCAGATTTACCTTTGATAGTCTCTACGATGAAGTCTTTCAATTGGTCAACAGGAATTGGGCCTTTAATAGACACTTGAACTCATTGATTTTTGTTTCTTATTTTGTGGAAGATTCACTTTTCTCTTGCATTTCATGAAGCTCTGCACACAATCAAGTGGATTCTCCCTCCTACATATTCTCTATCATATTTATCAACTTGATAATTTGGATGTCTTGACCTTTGATGTATTTTGATAGGCCTTCAATTGTTTTCATCAAATTTGCAAGTTGTTTTTCTATGGTGAATGTTTCAATTACCATCGCTTGCACAACCATTATAGAGGATGTAGAATAGTGCGAAACATCACTAGGATATAGCTTAGATTGAGAAGCGACATAAAAGAAGATTATAGTAGATCTAGCGCTTAGAACATCATCATCTTCTTGCATGAAGGGATCATTAGATTGACGATATCGTTCTTGTGACTGTCTTAGTTAATCCAAAGTTCTTTCTAATACCTCATAAATGTTTTTCTCTTGTTCTAGAACATATAGAGAGGATATTTCTTCTTTTGGAGAAGACAATAAAAAACATGAGATGATTTAGATGGTGCTTGAAGCACTTGTTGTCCCAACATTTCGGCTTTACTTCTTCTAATTTGGGTCACAATCTCCATGGCAATTTTCAAGCCATTTGTGGAGTCAATATCCTCAAGAACATCATATTTAAAGTCGATGTTCATTGCGGCCGTATTGATAATTTGTTTTGTAACTTTGAAGAGATCAGAATTTGGATCCAATAGTTTTCAGATGCGGATTTCAATTTGACCTTTTTGGAAGTCATCTCAGTATTCTCTAATATTAATTTTTTGAAGAGAAGAGATGATAGGTGAAGATTGTCCCACAGGGTGTGCCAATTTGTAAGCGATCAAGTTTCGTTTCTAAAAAATAACAATCAAAAAAAAAAGAAAAATAGAAGCGAACAATAATATTTGTATTTCAAAAATTTGTACGAAGTTCACAATCTTTATATAATCTAATGAAAAAGACATAATCCTCTGATTCTTCTCCTCACGATAATCAACTCAAAAGTTTACTTTATTCTTGAATCGAAGAAATTGTTGAAACTTCACTATGAATGCAGATTCAAGTTTTAATCACAATTGCAGAAATATGGAAACTTGTGGCTTACAACTTGGAGACAAAAACCCTTTTGTATGTGGAAGACTTATGGATCACCATGGAAGAGCAAAAATTTTCTATGTATTTCTCTTCTTCTTGTTCCTTTTTTTCTTGCTTGGGTTTAGAGATATTTTAATTTTCAATTAATTTTAGAAACCTTGGACTTGAAAACATGAGTTGGGCTCATCTTGTCAACTTAACGAATTGACCCAAATATAATTTAAACTTTAATTAAGTCATATAATTTTAACTCAAATATTAATCCTTATCCACATTTAATATAGATTGATCAATAAAATTTTACTTTTTACACAATCTTTACGGGAGTATTTAATTTTTTTTAATGAAGGTGTGGGGTTGGGGAACTTTGGACCACCAAATCTATGCGTATCCAATAAAATTGTTTTCTTTTGTGAGGTTTGAAAGATCCTTTCCTCAATTGAATGAAGCGAGGTTTCATTAACTTCTTGTATTACAATAATGAACAGTTACTTGCTTTCACGTTCCGTTATATTGAAAAAGAGAAAAGAGGAGAATTGTCTACACTTTTCTTTCTATGATGTAAAAGGAGAATTGTTATTTTCCCCAGCTTTCTGTTGTGTATTATGTTGTATAGTCCCATATTAGATTCATAAAAGA
>DF363452.1:4774-35798 GCA_000787875.1 Solanum virginianum
ATCGATATAGTATTTGTTGAGTACATATTGAAGAAACTTTCAAAATAGTTAGAACATCAAAAGTTGCATCCCTCACTCCTTTCGACAAAGCATTAGCTACCTTATTCTGCTCTCTAAATGTTCGCCCAATATTCTTAGAGCATTCGGCTTCTGCATTAAGTACCTACATTTAATGATTAGATTATCATAAAGAATTTTAGAGTTGTTAGACCCTAAATATGGTGTATTGGATTTGATGGTACCAAAAATCAAATATCCAAAGGGGCCCTCACTACTCACAAAGTTTTTGAGTCTGGTGTGGTTTACTGTACCAGACATACATGGAGTTTGTCCACATTGTAGGGCCTATTCACTAGTCAAATCTATAGTCCCACACACTTGACTCTTCAAAGCCTATGTGCTCTTGTCCAAGTAATTTTGCTAAAATTAAACCTACTTGAAGTTGATGTTTATACTCTAAAAAAGAAAAAAAGTAGTAGCTAGGAGTACTACATTATTATGTTAATTTTTGTGCTTTTAAAAGGTATGAAAGTTGGACTTAATTTTAATTTTTTATTCATATATAATTAGTTACGTTGTAGTGAAAATTGAAAAACAATTTTTACCTTAAGCAATCTTAATTAATATATTATTTTTATCTCAATTTATAATAATATCCCAGTGTTAATTAAACAAGTTAAGAGTCTGATAAATGAATGTCGTATTATTTCAATGAACTTAATTAATATAAGTCGATGCTATTATATTATATTAGGGTTAAAATTTTAATGATAATTAATTTGATTTTGCAGGAAAATTCAATCAAAATAAATGCTATAACAATCAAGAAAGAAGTCCAAGATCATTAGGGGAAAGCTGGCAAGTTAAAAGGAGAAATCTTGATTGCTAAGTAAACAAGTACTAAAGACTTGTTGAAGACAATTAAAAAGGCGAGTACCAAGAATTTAATTGAGTCAATTTATTTACAATACTAAGGAAGAAATCTTGGCTATTATTTAAGGAAATAAGCATGAAGGATCTGTTGGACATTTGAAGAAGCAAGTAGCAAGGACCTGCCTAGCATCAACATACGAAGGAAACAAGTATATCATGTTTTCTCCTGTATTGAAAACAATAAATCAGACATAATTAAAAGATGAAAAAGAAGAAGTATCCAAGTCCACAGAATTCACTGTACGTCCTCAAGGAATTTAATTCCCTCACTGTATCAGAGGTTGTGGATTATTTCTTTCTAGGATAAAATGGATTTAATTCCCTATTAAAGAAGTCGCAGTACCTCAAACTTCAATAAATTTAGCGAACTCAATAAAATAACAACGAAATTACACTATGACCCTACTTTTATTTGAAAGAAAATGTATGCAAAAATTAAATGCTCAAAATTGAGAGAAGATGTTGAAATATGCCTCATGAGCTATTAATTAATGTTGAGTTGGCATGGTTACATGGCTGCTGATGTGGTTTTTTTTTTTTTTTTGCTTTCCAGAAGATAGGATTCTGTTTTAGTTTTTCAGTTTTAAATTTCCTGGTCTTTAGGCATGTAGCTGTTGGAAGACTTGATTCCTAGTTATTAGGAAGTTCTGTTTTTTAAGTTACTGCAGATTTGTTAGGAGTTCTTCTATTTAAACAACTCTTTTCCAGCTTAATAAAATACTAGATCTCTATTGTTAGTTTCCTCTATAAATATCTACAGAACACCTCTCTATTTATAGTCAATAAAAGGTGTCTTTTATGCCTTATTAGAAATATCTCAACCATCTAGAAAAGACATAATCTTTTAGAAAAATCACCATTTTTAGGAAAAGCTATGACTCATTAAAAAAATCACAACTTTCCAAAAAAATCACAATCCTTCATTTCTATTCACCTTTTAAAAACCCAACATATCAAACCAGGAATTATTTGAAGACCAAAGCATATATATCAAGTGTAGCTAAGGCTCTACCTTATTTTTGAAAATATGATTAATCTATTTCTCTTTTCAAGAATCAAATCTCTTGAGTTGTCATCTTCTGTCACGTGAAGTCTACACGAGCAAGTCTAGCTTATTTAAAGACTCACTCAAGTATTACTGAAACATTGTATCAAAAGTTACAAGAAAAGAGAGATTGAGTGTAGACACAGGAATTACACCTCATTACTTTTGTACAAATTAAACAAGTTACAAAAGCTCAGGAAAAACAAGTTATTTTTGTACTGAAGTCCTCTTTAGTACGAGTTTATTAATTGAACCGCGTATCCCTTACACAAATTATAAATATATACAAAAATAAATAAAAAATTTACTGATGAGGAGAAAAGCCTTTGCTCCCTTACAACTATCATTATACTGTTGGTGATGTAAATATGTGTGCACGCTTTCTCCTAATTAATTTCCCTTAATGTGCATGTAATATGGAGTAATATTAATGCTTTAGATCTTACGTATCATACAACTGTTTGTAAGCACCAGCTTGTACGTTCTAGATTAATGTATTGTCATTTTTGTCCAGACATAATAAATCCATGCATCTTAATTATTGCACATAAAGTAAAAACTACGTACGACTTCCACTTTTTGTTTTCCTTCCCTAAAAAGCTTTTGCAAGTCCATTATATATGTGAATTTAAAGATGGTACTACAGTTACCCAGTGACTACTCACACGTGCAAGAATTACAAAATGAAAAGAAAAGAGAAATAAAAATTAACTCAAACGAAATCTCAACAACTTAAACTAATGATGTTATTTCACTTAACTTGAGCTTACTACATATACATATGTAAGAACATCGCTTGTGAAAAATCTACCCTAAAACTTCAATTTAATATAGCTTCATCAGAAACTCCAATTGTACTAATTACTCCGTCCCAATTTATGTGATGTGGTATATGACTGCATGCACATAAACTTTAAGAATTAAAAAAAAAATTTTTGAAATTTATGATATGAAACAAATCATAAATATTTATATGACTACAAATCATGCCATTAAGAATAAAATAAAAATATAAATTTAAATTATTACTAAATTGTAAGATTTTTGGGATCGCGACTCATCCATGTGGACCGATCTGATCTAATCTTAATCCGACCCATATATCTGGTTTAAAATGAGATGGTGTTGTGTTATTTGATAATTGTCCATCCTCATCCTTTTAGGATGAGTTTGGACAGTTATGGAACAAGTTGTAACTGCTTAACCACTCCCCTATTTTAAGGGTGAGTGGTTGGCTCCTGTTGAATGTGAGAGTGTGGAAGTGGTGAGAAGTTATCTAAAAACTACTGTATCGGTGTAAAAATAAAATTGTGAGAAATCAGAAAATGGATTTAAGATCCTATATTCATTAATTCACACAAGACACTTAGTTTGTGGATAACGATTCGTATTCTTAGTGAAACTCTACAAGATCTGAGGCAATTTCGCCTGTGGCAACAACAATGACTGCGGGTTTAACACATAAATGTATGACCCGTTGTTCTTGCCTCGTATATTTCCTTACAAATGGTATCGGAGCCAAGTTGGATATGTTGTAGATTTCATGTTAATATGCCTTGATATTCGTCGAGTTGTGAATTTAAGATGAATTTTTGATGATTGGTAAATACTGCAAAGAATCCAAAATGTCCCATGACTTTATATTGTGATAGTCAGGCGGCTATCGCATATACAAAGGATCCTTAGTATCACAGCAAAATCAGACACATTGATATCAAGTATACTTTTGTGAGAGACATAGTAGCAAATGGAGAAGTGAATTTACAATACATTCCTACTCATGAGATGCATGGTAGTTAATCCTTTTACAAAGGCGATATCTAGAGACTTATTTGAGAAGCATGTTAGGTCTCTAGGCTTACATAGGATGTGATTTGTATTGTAAATTAACTTTGTTGTCATAACATTCTCATCAATATAATATTATTGAATTTATAGGCGTATGATAATGTTTAATGTACCGAACAAATCACAAGATTGGCTCTCTCACACGAGCAATCACCTCTTACGTCAGGAAACGTGAAGAGATAAATATCATTGCATATTTAGACTTATTTTGAAAACCAGACAAGGGTCTCTCTGACAAAATGGGTTTGAGGATAGTTATAGAGAGAAACTCAGGTTAGACATCAAAAATGTCTAGACGAAGGTATGTACGATGTTGGAATGAGACACATGTGCCTGCATAAGGTGAGAACATCGTAACACGTGCTTCATACCATGTGTGTTATGCGAAAGAGGGGTCAACGAAAGAATGATCCTTGCTTCTTCATTGTGTGAGACCCCGAAAAGTCAAAGTTGAACTTTTCAATTAAATACCCTTTGACTTTTTATTGTTTCTTGAAATTTCAATCAATGTTGTTACTTTAGCATGTTACTAATATTCATGTATGATTCGGCAATGCGGTGCATGTCTAAAAAAGCAGTTGATTCAAAACAGATAGATTCAAAAGAAAGGGAAGACTATAAAAATTGAAATTAAATATGAGCTCGTGTTTACCTCTTAAAGAGGATGAGGGATAAGATGAATAACTACTAGAGTAGTTAAAGTCTGGCTTATTGTGAGTACTGATATCCTCATATGGATACTGGGTTCTTTCCTTACGTGATTAAATTCTTGTATAAGGCTTATAAGATCTTGACGGAAAGCCTTTATGCTCATAGGTCGCCCGAACTATTGTTGTATAAATTGTGTGTGTTAAGTTGATATAATATTGACTCGAATTTTATCCGTCATGTGCGAAGTGGGAGATGTAAGATTTTTGGGATCGTGGGTTGCCCATGTGAACCAACCCAATCCAATCTTAATCGACCTGTGTATCTCGTTTAAAATGAGATAGTGTTGCTACTTGATAACTGTCCAACCTTATCCTAAAAGGATGAGGATGGACAGTTATGGAAGCAACTGTAACTGCTTAACCACTCCCCTATTTTAAAGGTGAGTGGTTGACTCCTATTGAATGTAGGAGTGTGGAAGTAGTGGAAAGTTATTTGACTTCTGAAAACTATCATATCAGTGTAAAAATAAAATTGTGAGAAACCAAAAAATAGATTTAAGATCCTATATATATATATACTACAAGAAAATGACCTTATAGCTATAAAACATTTGTAGCTAAATAAGAAATTTTTCATAGCGAAACGCTTTAGCTACAATAATTTGTTTCGTAGCAAGATGTAGCGTGGCTAAGAATTTGCTACGGACTTTACATGATCCATGGCTAAGGATTTATACTTATAGCTACAAAATAAAAATTAATCATAGCTTCAATAAAAATAAATCTTTGTCATGAAAAATATACTTGTAGAGAATTATTTTATCTTTGTGCCACGATAAATAAAATTTGTTGCTATCTTTACTCTAGTAGCCACAAAATATAGTATTGTTGCAAAAGATTCAATTTATTTGCCACAAAAATTTAGTCTTGGTGGCTAGTTCTATAATTAATCTCGTGACAATAGTACTCACATTTAGTTATGAATTAAAAATATTCATAGTTATAACTTAACGTATTTGCCACAAAAATTTACAATTGATGGCTAGTTCTATAATTAATCTCGTGGCAACAGTACTCATATTTAGTTATGAACTAAAAAAATTTCATAGCTAAAATTTAATATATTTGCCACAAATATTTAAACTTGGTGGCTAGTTCTATAATTAATCTCGTGGCAATAGTACTTATATTTAGTTATGAATTAAAAAACTTCATTAGCTATAACTTAACGTATTTTCCACAAATATTCTCATATTGTAGCTAAAAATTCATACCTTTAGCCATGAAATATATATCATTGTAACTTTAAAAAAATTTGCTACGAAAAAAAAAATTTTAGCTATGTCATTTGTGCGTGGCAATTATAGAAATTTATGTGTAGCTACAAATTCAAAATTTCATAACTAAAACCTCACACTTCATTGTCACAAGATACAAGTTGTAGCTAATTTTTTTTCTATGATGATGTGTATTCATACATACTATTATTTGCGTGACAATTATATATGTTTTGTTACAAATTAAAAAAATTATAGATACTAATTCATATAATATAGTTGAGATTTGACATGAAATTTATTAAAAATATGCAAAATACATAAAATTATGTAATGGATACAATATATTAGAGAAAAAAACTTAACAAAGGTTCAACAAAGTCATTAAAAATGATGAAATATTATATTACTCTAACATATTTTTTTACAAGAATAATAGCAATTTTTGTCCCATCAATTTGGCCTGATGGTTTCATTACTCCTTCATAAACTGCAATAAAATTAAAAACCGCATAAGAAAAAGATGCACAATACAATATTCAATTTAATTTGAATGTAATATTTTTAAAATATATATATATTTACTAAATCCATGATATATGTAAAAAAATATATATACAGAAAAAAGTTACTTACAGTTAGAAAATCATATAATTGCCGACCTTGAGCTGCAATCATCATTTGAAATTTTTCTTCCCATTTGAAATCATCATTTTAACTAAGTATAAACAAACAAAAAGTTAATATACCCACACTTAATTTTAAATAAATAAAATCATGGACATAAAGTGGAAAAGAAAAGAAAGATGAAATAACATAAAGTTTTTTTAAAAAAAAAAAAGATGAACATACCTTCAAGATGACAACCAAGAATTGAAACTGGTGGTAAGATTAAAAAAAGGGGAGAAAGTGAAGTTTAGTATCGATATTTGAAAAGGGAGAAAGTAACCTTTTAAAGTTATTGCATTTTTCTTTTTAAGTATAATCTTGAAACATTTTTTACTTATTAAAATAGGAAAAGAAATATGTCATTTAAGTACAAAATAATGTTTGGAGGAAAAGATGTTACTCTCATTTTTATTTTTGTGTTATTGTTTTTTGATAAATTAAAGGAGTTTTTGAGAATTAATCAATTTTCCTCCTAAATCTCAGAACAAAAAAATATTATTTATTTAATTAAATTATATTTAAATCGTAAAATCACAATTTAAACGAATTTGAATTAGCTAAAATATTTATCATATTAATTGCTCATCTATAGCTAAGAAAAACTTATTGGCAATTCGACGTTAATTATGATTGACAATACAATAACAATATATTTACTGTCTGTTTGGGAAGCCACCTCGTAACTGCAATTGGTATAATAACTAGGATAGTAATTACACACCGTGATAATTATATTATCATGTTTGTTTTTCTGATTGAAATTACAATGCGTGTTGTTTGATTGCACGAGTCTAATTACAAGCTTATATTAAATTATAAAAATAAAAGTTAATTATCTAATTTAAAATTTATATTAGACAAATATAGGTATTTATAAATAATATTAAATTAAATATTTAAAATATATATTGTCTTTTAAAAATAAATCAATTAGTAAATATATATTCTTAACTAATATTATAAAAAAAATTAATTTCTATTTTTTAAAATTAGTATATTTTAATCAAATTAATTATAAAAATTTTAAAAAAATATTAAAATATTTGATAAAAAATAATCTATCTAATATAACTAAAAAAAATAAATGACTTGTAATGTGAAATATCAAGTCAATACTACAAAAACAAATGAAACTAAAAAAATATAACATAAGTATTAAATTCAAAAAAAAATAAATAAACATAATACTCTTATGCCTTTCAATATGACATACATAAATATGATTTAAAAGAAAAAAATTATGTATATTTATAACTTTATCCAACAATGAATTCAACTTTAATTTAAAACATAGAACAAATAAATAAATAAATAAAATATAATGTGAAAAATTGTATGAAATCACATGACAAATAAAGATTGAAAATAAGAAAGAAATAAAAAATCAATAATACAAAAAGAATTTAAAATAATCAAAATAAAAATAAAAGACACAAAATTAAAAAGTAATCAATATGTAATTACACCATGTAATTACCTGCAATTCACAACCTCTCCTTGTAATTGAAAAGTGTAATTACACCCCATCAATTGCACTCAATTACCTGATGACCATGTAATTACCTATCAAACCAAACAGGTCAGACAGTGTAATTACCCTCAATTCCACATAATTCAATTACCAGTGTATCCTTCCAAACAAACTCTTATTAAAAATCTCATTATGTGAAAATTGAAAAGGATAGTACGTATGCAGACCTTACCGCTACCATAAGGAGAATGGCCTTCTTATGTAAGACCATATAAAATGAAATTCAATATATATATATATATATATATATATATATATAGTTAGATGTTTATATAACTGTATAATTCAATCGAAATTTATTGAGAGAATATTTTCTAATAACTTTTAACTCACGTAAAATAATATAAAACAGATCTGAAAAAATAAACTATATTGAAAAGCACCAGAAAGCTTACACTTCATCGTGCAACCAAAAAAGCTATATTGATTCAAAAACACCTGTAATAAGTTATATTGTAGTTATCATTTTTTTCTTGATTAATAATCATTTAATTTATTTGATAATGAACTTTGAACAAAAAGTATTGCATGTATTACTCCATATGTTCCTTTTTTACTTTTTCACTTCAGTCATTAAGTCCACATATATTACAAAATAATATTTGATATGAATATTTGATTAAAATATTCACATTAATTAATGTTTAGATGAACTTGAATATGTAAGGGGGAGTTAAGTTGCTCAAGCATGCATATTTTGTGTAGAAGTTTAATCATTAACTATAAAATTTTATTATTGAAAAAAATATATGATTATGTCTTTTAATAAGCATAAACACCAAATTTTTATAATTTAAAAAAAATATTTATTTACCTACATATTTTTCTCTAAATAATTTATTATGGTTAAAAGGTTATTATTCTTATGATAAATTTAAATTTGTGGAACCTACACATTTTTCTTTAAATAATTTATTATGGTTAAAAGGTTATTATTCTTATGATAAATTTAAATTTGTGGCAAAACGTTAGTAATTAGTTATGAAATTTTATTATGGAAAAATATTTATGGCTATTTCATTTGATTATTGCCATTTTAAAAAAAAAAACTTTAACTAAAATTATTTATTTAGCTTCAAAGTTTTATTCAAATAATCTTTTGCAGCTAAAAGATTACTTTTTACTATGATAATTTAGATTCATGGTAAATATTAATGATTTTATGTTAGCTACAAATCTACGGCTATTTCATTTTACCTATAGCCACAATTTTTTATACTTTAAACGAGGATATTTATTTAGCTACAATATTTTGTATCAAATAATTTATTGTAGCTAAAGAATTACTATTGCTATAATTACTCTTATTGTGTGACAAAAAATTATGATTAGCTACAAAATTTATTGTAATACGAAAATTGTAGCTATTTAGGTAAATATTGTCATGATTGTTAGCTATTGTGGCAAAAATTAATCATAGGCTACGATATTTAATATAGCAAAAAATCTATGACTATTTCACTTAACTATTGCCACAATTTTCTGTGACTTAAAGAAAATGTATTTATTTAGTTACAATATTTTGTTTCAAATAATTTATTGTAGCTAAAGAGTTATTATTGCTACAATCATTTTTATTTATCGCATAAACTTATCATTAGCTACGAATTTTTATTGCAGTGGTAAAATTGTAGCTAGTTAGATAATTATTGTCACGATTGTTAGCAGTTATGGCAAAAATAAGAATTTAGCTTTGCCAATTTAATTTT
This sequence comes from Solanum virginianum, assembly GCA_000787875.1. NCBI lineage: Eukaryota > Viridiplantae > Streptophyta > Magnoliopsida > Solanales > Solanaceae > Solanum > Solanum virginianum. Next base: position 14,437 of record DF363452.1, read on the forward strand.
CGTGGCTAAGAAATTTGATGAATTTTTAGTTAGTCACGAAATTTAAATTTTTATAGTTATTACTAAATAATAGCTACAATTTTTAAATTCATAACTTAGATTTCGTAGCTATAAGTACATTCTCTTGTAGTGGAGGCAATTTCCAGAGAATTGCACCTTATCTAATGTGCATCAGGAATTTTCACTTCAAGATCATTCAGTTTTGAATGAGAAACGCAAAGGCCGAATGAGAAACTAGGCCAACTTAACTACTTTCTGTCATGGTTTAAGATTCAAGTCTCCTTCGTGGTCATTCTGTGCCACGTGGCAACTTTACATAACATAATTCACACATGCCAACAACAGAACGACACGTGTCACATTGGAGCCCACTCCCAAAAAAGCAGCAGACCTAAAGACAAACCTTAAAGGCAGCGTTACTTGTAGCCAGTGGACCACCACGCGGGCCGCCTCGAATACTGAGATGGGGCCCATTCCCCTAGAAAGTGGACCAGCCTGCCATTCACATGATCTAAATAGCTGCCCCACACCTAAACTCTCTCTCTCTCATTTTTTTTTCTTATACTATATTCATTAACTAGATAAATTAATCATTTAAAATATATTGTCTCATTTAATTCTATATATCATTATTTGAAATTTTATGATTAAGATTAATTTATATAATTAAAAAAAATATATTTTAAATTATTGATTTATTTACAAAATTGACATTTCGGACCATGTACAAAAGTCTTCAACATTTTGAACTAAAAATGAGTTATTAAAATATTTTATCATGAGTTTAATTGTTAAATGAAAATAAAATAGTATTTAAATATTTAAATAAAATTTATTAGCAAATTTAATCTAGTAAGCATTTCAAGAAATTACCCCTAATGATAGTGTAAATGGATAGTCTTTAACATTTTAGCGTTGCTTATTTCATGGGCTGTGGATCAAATTTTTTATTTTTGAAATCTTATTCATAAAGTAAAACAACGGCAAAGGTTTAATAGGTCATTTGGTAGAATGTATTAGATAAATAATGATATGTATTAATTAGTGTATTAATAATATTTTATTTGATATATTTTTTATGTTATGTATAACTAATATTTTGCATCAGTTATATACTTTATTATATATTAAGGGGTGTAGTACGAATACCATCAATTTTTAGGTATGCATTATCATGGACATCTTTTTGGAGAATATCTTTATAAATAAATAAATAAATATATATATATATATATATATTTAAATCATGCTATACAATTTATAGTATTTTTAATATATCAAATCAAATAATATAAAAATAACTAATGCGCTCTATTTAGTATAATTTTATGGAGTCTACAAAATGAACCCTAAGTCATCTAGTTCTAAATTATGGCTTCGCCACCAGCTATGTCATTCTGGTATTAGAGATGGCAATGGGGCGGGAGTAGGGCGAGGCGAGGCGAGGATGGGATAGGTTGAGCTCAACCCGTAAATTTTTTAAATCGCTCCGCATAATGATTTTTCCATTTTCAACCCATTCGGCTCGGCCCTGCATAAATTTGCTCTACTTAAATTTTAGGTTTTTTTATTTTTTTAATTAAATTTAACATGAAAAATAATTTTTTTATAAAATTCACTAATTAACATTTTAACAACTAATTAATTGTTTCTAGTTGATATTTCAATAATTATTTCTTAACCTTTAATTAAAAGTCTCCATATTTCAATAACTAACAATTCATCGGACATGTGTAGTTTAAATTTTTAGAAAAAATAAAATTAAAGGCAATGTTTAATATAAAAAGTTTATATCTTTAATTTTTACTCATTACAGAGATTTAATTCTCTTCAAATTCCAATTTAATTCTTTAAACCCACAATCCACCCAGTATTAATTTTAAAAATAGTTACTATAATCCACGCCACACTCACCTCACCCCACATAACTTTAAACCTACGTTGCTCACATAGCTCTAAATTTGCTCTGCGCTACCCCATTGCCATCCCTGTGTGAATACGTATTGATTGACCCACACCGTCGTTTGGATGGGGACCACTTACCACCAATCCATATCTAGTGGGCCCTACTTTCTACGTCTAAAGTCACATGCAATTTTTAAGTACACGGAGGGTAAATGCCCCATGATGAAGGGATTCAAAGTCGGAAAAAAAGGAACAAGTTAAGATTCAAGTGTTACACACAATCCACAAAAAAGGTCCCACCTGTGCACAAGTTTAAGGATTCAATTACAAATCTAATATTATACGACCACATTACTTCAACCTAACTAAAACCATTTTGCTTTTCACAATCACATTAAAAATTGAGTTCCCAAAAAACTAACAAGGCAGCAAGTTGACATTCAAAATTAACCAACTCATGTCATCACCGCAAAGCAACTTCCCCTTTCTGGAGGAGGAATCAGATTCTAATCCCATTTGCTTTTTCTAAGCTAATTTACAAACCAAAATGTTAAATCTAAGACAAAGCAGCTATGAATTAGGCAAAACTTCTTTTGAAAAATTACTGCTAGATACTTATCTAGAAGACATGAAATAGGTTTAGAAAAAGAAAAAGGTTTTATGGGCGTAGAACCCTAATCAGGATTTGGAAGAGGAAGTTTGATCATTTTCACTGGAACCAGAACCAACCATAAACTGAAGCTCCCTCTTATCATAGATCTCCAATGAAAAATCCCTAAGCATTTGTGTTGTACTTGTAGTTGTGGAACCAATAGAACTCGAACTTGGAGCCATGGCTGAAACAACAGCGCCTAACTTATCTCCATTCCCATCACTTTTTGACACACAGGAACTGCTCAACTGAAACTCACTAGAAGAGACCCCATAACCTATACCAGAGAAATTTGAAATAGGCCTTCCAGGTACATTGAATATTGGAGTGGCCCACAACTGAGGCCCAGTAGAAGCAACTGTTGGATTAGTGCCTGGCGGCAGCATATAGAAAGTTGTCCCACCGGTAAATGCAGTGGTGGGTACTGGCCAAACAGGAACAAGACCTTGTGGGGCAACGGGAGCCACGGGAGCAAAATTTGACGAATCATAAAACTCGCTATTTGCAGCCCTTTTCCTCTTCTTCATTGAGCTTTCTCCTTCCTTATTTGTCGCCGGCGAAGTAGTAGGTATCTTCAGAGTTCCGTTAATAGATACCGCAATGGCCGGAACTGTACCCGTTCCAGTGGCGGCAATGATTGCTGGCTCCGCGCGTTCCAGAAGCCACCTTATAGTCTCACCTTCCGACTTATGGCCTAGTTCCCGTGTTAATTGGAAGATTCTAGCAGCACAAGCCGCCGGCATACGGATTCTCCGACCACGGCCTTCCACTTTCGTGTGCCTGTCCTTTGAGGATCTTTTCACCGGCTGTTTCTCTACCTTCTGCAATTGCATATTCAGCCCAACTCGCAAGTCGTTGTCGGCCGGCTCTTCCTTTAACACCGGTACCATATCCGTTGACGGCGGCGGAGCTGGATCCACCCCTTCGACATTCCCTACCGCTGCAATGGTGTATTCCTGAGAATCGCCAAGTAACGGATCAATCTTCGAATCGTTAACGTCGTCATCTTCCTGTTCAATGTTTTGGTTGTTCTCAGCACTGGCCATTTTGCAAGATAACTGAAATCCAAAAAAAGAAAAAAGAAATTGTTTACGAGAGATTAAAACCCCAGAAATTTTAGAGCGGATACTGAGCCCACACAAGGCATGAACAACGAAGGATACGGGAAATCAGAAGAGCTTTTAAACTCACAGCCACTTAATTTATTTTTTCAATAATGAGTGACATAGATCTATGGTAGAAAGAGATAAAATGAAGGAGCAAACCTTCTAGTCTGCTGTGCTAGAAGAACATGTAGGAGTACTGCATTTCACAATATTCAATTTTTGGTTGGAGCAGTTTAAAGTGGATGTTTTCAGAATGAGAAAGAAAGAAAGAAGTTGCAGGGGCTGAAAAACTAGTGCTGTGGACTGTGGCGTGTGAGGGAGCTATTGGGTTAAGGAGGAAGAAAGAAAAGAAACAAGAATGAAGAGGTTGGGTGCGATTATGTTGTAACAAAGGAGGATTGAGTTCCTATTATGCGCTCGAAAAAAAAAACAGGGGTTACATTTAATTTGGCTTTGGTCTATGCGTTGGAACTTTGAGAGCAACTTGAAAAAAAAAAAACTTAAAATTAATAAATTACAATTACTATCCCATATTATGTGGGCAGCTTACTAAATTAAGATAAAATTAATTATTTTTTATTGATTTTATTCTCACCAATAATTAGTGTGTTAATGATGTTTTCTACTCCCTCCATCCATTTTTACTTAGCACAGGAATTAAGAATTAGTAAATAATCACCTTTTGAATATAATAAATACAGTGTCTTAAAAAATAAAATAGAGAAATAACTATAATTAATGATAAGAGCAAATTAGGAACTAAGTGTAAAATTATCTCTTGATTTCATAAAATGGACAAGTATCGTTGGACATCCCAAAATAATCTAGAGGACAAGTAAAGATGGACAGAGGGAGTAACTTAATTTAATGTACATTGATACAAATGAGTAGTAAAGTTTACTAGTATATTAATGATTTCTTAATAACCACATAGAATAGAAAAGTGTTCATATAATATGAGACAACGAAAGTAGTAATATTAGTTTTTGTATAAAATTAATCATATTTTTGTCTTCTTTTCTTCTTCCTCTTTTAAATTTATATTGATTTTGTGTTTGTTGTTATGAATTTTCACAAAATACATTTATTATAGAATTAGTTTAGTGATACGTGCTTTGCACGTATGTATCGCGCTGATTTATAAAATTGTATATAAAATGAACAAATTATTACGTGAGTAACTCATATCATTGAGTACATAATTTTAAAAAATAAGCAACTTTATTTCCTTAATTTCAAAAAGGTACCATTCCTGAATTATATCATCAATGTTGCAAAATAAACTAAACTTACGTCATTAGAAAATAAATGATTTAGATAGATAAATATAAAATATGACAATACGAAAAAAATTAAACAATATGAGATGTATAGTGGTAAAAATTTCAAAAGAAAAATACTACAAATTATATGTAAAATAACAATATAATCTTATTCAACTTTTTATTATAGTGGAAAAAATTTCAAAAGAAAAATACTACAAATTATATGTAAAATAACAATATAATCTTATTCAACTTTTTATTTATTCATAAAAGTCCTATACATAAAGATTCTATCACTAATTACAACTCATAGTAAATTAGAATTTTCCTTAGCGGCAGCAGAGTTTCTTAATTCAAATAAGGAAGAAGTAGAAGTCTATAAAATAAGGAAAATTTAGGAGTACTTCCACATTTAGAACTTAGAAATCTTTATTTTATCACTTCTTTCCATATGTTTTAAAAGTAAATATTATAAATATAACACAATTAATATTATTTTTTTAAATTCAAAAAGTGAAAAAGAAAGGGAAAATAATATGAAACAAAGAAAATAAGTGTGTAGTATAGAATGATTGATGAAATAAAAGTTGAAATTAAAGTTTTTTTTTTTTTTATAGAAGTAGAGAAATCATAAATCAAAAAGGAAAGAAAATAATATCTTATATTATTTAGGACAAAAATTTTCCTTATATAATTATGATTCATGATAAAATTAGAAGAATTTTTATTGAAGTATGGTAAACTATTTTTAAACAATTAATAAGTTCTCCCCTTAAAAAAAAACTTTTGTTTAAAAATTATGTTGTCCTATTAAAAAAAATACTTTTTAAAAATTATTATTTGGACCATTAAAACGTGTTGTTTTCTCTTTTCAAATAAGAGCATTTTCCCTTTTCCCCTTAAAATAACGAAAATGTTTTTTAAATTAAAAGTACGGCTGAGACGTTTTCCCTTTAAAAAACAATAAAAAAAGGAAATTGTTTTTGGTAATTCTTATTTGAAAAGTTTTCATTAATACTTCTTCCTTAAATTTTTTTTTGAGTAATTATTATTGAAAAGGGTTTTTTTGAACTATTTTAATTGAAAAAAGATTCTTTGTATAGAAATTTCACGATAATAAAAAAATTTTCTCCATTTAATTTTTATTACATTTAATATTATTAAAATAGTTTTTAAAATATAGTTAAAAAATATAGTGAAAAGACGATTTTGTCTAAAGCGAACTCTTTTAATGAAGGGCAAAAAGTTCAATCAACATTATTAAGGACCTTCACACTTTTAATATAATATAGATAGATAATGCAAACTTATGAGTATCTTTAACAAATTTTAGAACAAAGGGGTATAAATCATATTTTCTTAAGAGGTCAAGTATTTTTCTCAAAATTTATGACCAAATACATGGTAAAACTTCACCAAAAAATATCAAAAATATTTAAAAATTAGTGACCAAATGCTAGCATAACTTTATAATTTAAACTTAAACAAGTAGACATATGCATTTTATGTAGTCTATATAACAATTCTTTTCTACGTATATTATGTTATATATTGCTCAATTTTATACAAATTTAAGAGTTGTTTGGTCAAGCGGCTTAATTACTTATTTTTAGAAATGCTTTTTTTGAAAAGTATTATAAGTACATACCAAAATTTTCAATCAATATATAATATGTTACTAAATCAAGAAAAATATAAATATTAATATAATATTAACATCATTACTTAAATATACTTAAAAAGTATCTGAAAAAAATAAATGATATGAAATGCATGATTAAAGAATCAAAAGAAAATGGCTGTGTTTTCCCCAATAATCAAACAAGTTTTGTAATTAAAAAATAATAAATTAATTAACTAATAAAAATAATTTTGATAAATATATATTTATGGTATGAATATTTTTATCTTGATATTTTTAACTTCTTTCCAATCGTACAAAAATTGCTTTTGTTGCAACTTAAAAACATATTTCTTATTGGTCAAGCACCTCAAATCTAAGATTTTTCTTTTTTCAAAAAAATGTTTTGAACCTTGAAAGAATGCTTAATCAAATAAATAGGTCCTAATGTCTCGTTATTTTTATCCAATGTTAAAAACATAGATATTATTTCTTCCGTTTCAAATTAACTTAATTTTGAGATTTTTTCAATATTCAAAATAGTTGAACTATGCCAAGTTCAAGATGATGTTTGAAACTTTTTTCATATTTGCTCTTTCATTTATTGAAGTTATATAAGATAAACTGTGCTACATATTTAATATTTCACAAAGTGGAATAGTAAAAAATAGGGGTGTCAATTGGGCGGACTGAGTCAAATTTGAATGGGTCATAATGTGTCAAAAAAACAAACGGGTCAAGACCCAACCCAATCAGAATTTGTTTGGATCAAAATGGATTATAGAGTGGGTCAATACTCAACCCGACTTAATTTTTACTAAATTTGACCTATTTTGACTCTTCCAGTAGAGGGCGAGGGCTTTACCGTATATTGTGATGCATCTATTGTTAGCTTGGGATGCATTCTGATGCAGGGAGATCGAGTTTTTGCTTATGCCCATTGATAGCTAAGAGTTCATGAGGGCAACTACCTTACTCATGATCTAGAGTTGGTGGCGGTAGTTTTCACACTCAAGATATGGAGGTAAAACTTATATGGGGTTCATTGTGAGGTATAACACACAGATCATTGCAACCTTCAATATATTATGAGTCAGAGGGACATAATTCTAGACAGAAGTGTTGTGTTAAGTTATTGACAGATTATGATCTTTCTATCCTTTGCCATCTACAAGACTAATGTTCTTGCAAACACCCTGATCTAGAAGGTGGTAAGTATGGCTGGGTTGTTTGGCTTATTTACTTGTTATGGATTGGCCCTTGAATTTGGACATGTAATCCTTAACTAACAGGATGATTAGATTGGATATCTTAAACTCTTGGTGTAATAGTTATTGTATGGGCTTGGTCTTTCTTATTTGATCGAATCCATGTTAGGTAGTATGAGGATGAGCCATTGAGAACCTTACAGATCTAGTTCTACAAGGGGATGGTAGCCTGATACTACAGGCCCAGAGTTCTCATATTCGACAATCATTTGTGTGTTGCCAGAGTTGGGAATTTGCTACAATTGATTTTTTAGCCCACAATTCTAGATATTCTATTCATCCAAGCATGAAAAAAATGTATCAAGATTTGAGGCAACACTACTACTGGGATGGTATGAGGAAAAATATGGTTGAGTATGTGTCTTGTTACCTTAATTATCAACAGGTGAAGGCTAAGCATCAGAAGCTTCGGGAAGAGTTTCAGAGTTTACTATGCTTTAGTGGAAATGAGAGTATATCATCATGGATTTTGTGATAGGATTTCCTCAATCTTTCAAAAGTATTAATAGTATTTGGGTCATTGTGGATCGACCAACCAAGTCCGCTTACTTCCTCCTTGTTCAATCCACATTTAGTGTTGAGTGGCTAGCTCGGGTTTATATTTAGAAGGTAGTCCATTTTTATGGTGGACCGATGTCTATAATATCAAATCGAGGGTCTTAGTTTACCTCCAGTTTCTGGAAGGATTTTCTAAGAGAGTTAGGCATCCAAGTTGATCTTAGTACTGCATTTCACCCATAGACTGATAGTCAGTTGAAGCATAATATTCAGGTCCCAGAGGACATGTTGGGGGCCTGTGTATTAGAGTTTGATGGTCTGTGGGATCAATATTTCCCCTAGAAGAGTTTGCGTACAACAACAACTAGTACTCAAGTATTTAGATGGCTCCGTTTGGGACCTTATATGGTAGGCATTGTCGCACTCTTATTGAATAGTTTAAGTCCTTAAAGCCTAGATCGTACAACATAAATTTGTTTGAGGAGACTTTAGCTAGGGTTCGGGTGATTCAGAATAGATTGAGGACAACTTAGAGCCAGCACTAGAGCTATATCAATCATAATATCGCCTTTTATGTTTTAACATTGACCGAGTATTTCTACGAGTGTCTCTTGAAGGGTGTGATGAGATTTGGTAGATAGGGCAAGCTTAGCCCTCAATATATTGGGCCATTCGAGATTTTGAGAAGGATTGGTGTGGTTGTATATTAGTTAGCTCTCCCTCCAACATTTGTAGCTATACTCTTAATTTTTCACGTCTCGATGCTACGTCAGCATATGCCAGATGGTCACTGACCTCATAGGCCAACAGAATTAGAAATTTGATAGTCTCTCCATTACCCTCCCCCTAGAGGTACAACAAATTATCAAAGATGCTGACATTTATGATAATTCAAGTACCCCAAACAAGCTGATTTAGGGGTTGACCTCTAATGGAATCTTCTCTATTGCCTCAACTTACTCACACAATGCCCGTCAACTCCAGCTAAAGGATGAGTCACAATCTGGACAGTGTTTTGTTGTCTCCCAACACACGCAAGTGCACGTGGTCAACAAATAATATAGTAGCCTTAATTTAATGATCGAATTATCGTACCTAAGGAATTTAATTTAAATTGTTAATATTTCAAGTTATAATGTTTGAAGTGTGGTAAAGAAGTAATTGATAAATATTATATTGAATAATTCAACTTGCAAACTAAACTAGCAGTTTTGTAATAAAATAAGAATCTATTAATTTTATATTTAATAATCAAATAATGTGAGATTTTGGGATTGTAACCTCAATGACGCTGTATTAATAAATATTTTTTTCACTTATGTTTAGGCAGTGGATTGTTGATTCGCAAGTTTAAAATTACCAAATCAGGATTGCTCCGTTGGCCTATTCCTATTGTTTGCCTAACTACATCGTTGAGTGGGGATAAACAATTCAATAGAAACACATTAATATTTTCTTCCTGCATATTAAATCAAGCTTGGTGTAAAGGTAGTTGTCACAAATCTCCAATACACAAATCAATCTATCTTTTTAGTTGAACAAGCTCCCTACATTATTGTGTTTAAGGTATTTCAACATCTTTCAAATTCATAATGCACAACATATTCATTCCATAGGTGATCAAGCTAAAGAATGTAGATTTAAATAATGTAAGAACAATCACAAAACTCTTTCATAAACATCAAAACTCAAAGATTAAAACATTGTCTATGGCTACAATTCCAAAAAATGGAAAGTTTAGCCACACATGCTAATCTTACATAACAATAATATAATGAAATACATTAACATACAATGAAATGAAAACAAAAATAACCCAAAATGTCTTCTGCAAGTTACAACCGCCTCAAAAGCTTCTATTCTCAAAACTTAGACAAGAATTTGGTTAAACAAGCTATCAATGACTTTTATAGCCAAAAATCTGACTTATAACGTATTTTTTCTTAAGTTCGCAATGCGGACTAGTATTATTTTAATCAATATTTGTGTACAATATTGACTGGATGAATTTCTCCACCTTATTACACTAGTCCGCGACGCGGGATAGTGCTAATTAGGTAGAATTTTCACCTAATTTGTTGACTTGGTGATTTCCAGCATCAAAACACTAGTCCACGATGCGCCTTGATCGTGGACCAAGTGTTGAAATTTTTCTCTTCTTGTTTTCTTGTATAGGTTGTCTTTCTTTGCTCTAGATCTTATTTCGGATCTTCAAAATCTGATAAAAAGCAATAAAAATATAACCACGAGGCGTAATTTGTCGAGTGTTAACAAAATACACAAAAATTCTATTAAAATACCTAAAACTCTACGAATTTACCCTCAAACTTAACTCTATTTATGGGACGTTTGCTTAGTTAGGCGTATAAATACGCCTAAGATCATATTTCAATGATATCTGGAAAGCCAACATCCCTAATAAAATCAAACACTTCTTGTGGATTATCAGCCACCAAAGAACCAAAACTAGTCACAGGCTCTACACATTAGGCATGACTGTCTCCCCTAGTTGCCAGATATGCAGGCACCACACGGAGGATATTACTCACATTTTTTTCAAATGCCGTATAGCAAGCAGTTTTTGAAATGAAGTGCCCTCAAATGGATATGTATCAAATAGCTTTGATGGAAGCTCTCTTGAATCAACCATATGGATGGATTGCTAGAAGCAGATCAAGCACCAGAAATGCTCAACTTGGATGACTTGGGATACTTTCTTCGCGTATTGCCTATGACAAATATGGAAGAAAAGAAATTCTAACATCTTTGAGCATAAGTCAAGTCCCGTACACTTTAAAAACACTTTCGGTAAGGCCACGAAATACGCTGCACTTAGGTAGACTACTAAGGACAAATACCATACCAAGAACATTATCCACGTCAGATGGACCCCGCCAAGCAATAAAATAGTAAAATTAAATGCTGATGGAGCGGTCAACAACTCGTCGAGGCCGGGAGGGTACGGAGGAATTCTCCGGGACCAACAAAGCAAGTGGACCATGGGATACTATGCAATAATTGCACGCACCACACCAATTGAAACAGAATTGCAAGCAATTAAATGTGGTTTGCAACTGGCAGTACAACGAGGCATTACACGACTGAAAATAGAGTCGGATGCAATGACAACTCTGGATCACATCGCAACAAGTACACCCCTTTATAACAATTTGATTTGTGATTATAGGTATTTGTTGAGCAAACTGGAAGTGTGTACTTCATTACGTGTTCAGAGAGTAGAATCGGACGACTGATCGGATGACCAAAGAAGGAGCAAGCCTAGGATATTTTGGAGAGATAAAAGTCTTTTTGAATGTGCCGGAGCTCATGCAAAATCTACTAGTTATGGACTCAATAGGTACTACGTATCCTAGAAAACTTGCTACCAATGATTCCTATGCGGGCCAGAATGTGGCCCCTAGACAATTTGGGAATGTACTGTATTATTTTAAAGACTTGTTGATGCTACCAATAGGTAGCCAGTACTGGCAGCCCCAAGGGGGATAATTTTGCTAGTCTAAATATATATAATATATCCAGTTGATCAGAAAAAAAAAGATAGAGAGATATTATCTATTTAGAACATGAGATAACTTGTTATAAATAAGGGTGTTCATGAATTGGGGCTAATTTTGCTTGTCTAAATGTTATAAATAAGGGTGTTCATGAATTGGGGCTAATTTTGCTTGTCTAAATGTATATGATATATCCAGTTGATAGAGAGAGAGAGAGAGATTATCTATTTAAAACATGATATAACTTATTATAAATAAGACTGTTCATGAGTCAGTTTAGGCCAATTATAAATTAAAATTAAATTAGTTTAATTAGTTTTAATTATTGAAACTAAATCAAAATCAAATAGAATATATATTTATTAGTTTATTTTTTTTAATAAGAGATTTATTAACACTCAAAATGTGTTCACTAATATTTTATCAGTTTCAATATTTGAAAAATGATACACAAGATACAAATACATCATCTTCAAAATATTAACGGATGAATTTATTAGGGAAGTAAATATGCATTTGTAACTTTTTTCATTCACTTGAATTATCTTCATAAAAATTTTTTCCTAATAATATTTTCACCAAAGACACATTATAGCGGCTAATGAGATTATGAATAAATAAGTTGTGGATGCTTATTCAATTCTTGAAAAAAATTACAATGGCATCTTAATGCTTGCAATCAAATAAACAACTTGCTTGTAGCTAAAAGAAATAAACTTGTAAGTAATATCTAGTGATTACACATGATAAGCATGCTAAGTGACATATGATAAGCATGTTATGCAACACATGACAAGCATGCACATGGCATGCTTGCCAAAAAATACATGATGAGAATGCAAAAAGACACTTGATAGTTATGCATGACAATATATGTCACGACATTTGGTTTGGAGCATAACATGTCTCACGCTATGATTTAATCTTATATATTTTTTTTATTTTATAAATAGTTTATCATGACTTTTTACGTACATCAAGTTTAAAAGAAATGATATTTTCTCTTTTTTGAACTTCTTTAAATAATAATATTTTTCCCCTCTTTTCTCCACTTCTTTAATCATTTACTTATCATGCAGTTTTGTTAATTAAAATATAAAAATTTTGGGTAATTATTAAAAAATTTCAAAGCACTAAACTTTTCTAATATTTAAAAACTTTAAATATTCGTTCAATTATACTTGTCACGTAAGAACAAATTATATGACCAAACACTATTTTTGAATTTTTTTCAAATATATTTAAGAATATTTATGGCAAAATGACAACATGAAATTGAGTACCCCAAGACTAACAAAGTAGCAAGTTTACATTCAAAATTGACCAATCCCATATCATCACAACAAACCAACCCCGTTTCTAATTCCGTTTGTTCTATTAAGATGAAAGTTTAAAAGCTCAATACGAAAATTTACAATTAAATTGTTAAAGCAAAGACAAAGAAACTATAATTAGGCAAAGACTAGCACTTAATTAAGAGCATATAGAAGTTTCATTTGAAAAACTACAGGTAGTTTTTCATCCAAAAAATATGAAATATAAACACCAGTATAGAAAACTTTATGGTCCTAGAAGGCTAGCTCATTCACTATCCACTACTAAAAATATAATCACAATTTGGAGGACCTAAAACCATCCATAAACTGATGCTCATTTTTAAAACTCTCCAAAGAAAACCCCCTCATTTATTCATTACTTGAACTTGGAGCCATGCCTGGAGTAACATTGCCTAACTTGTCTCCATTTTTAGAAATGCAAGAGCTGCTCAATTGTACCTCGCTAGTAGAGACCCTTGATGTTGCATAACCCATACCAGGTTGCACTGTGGATATAAAATTTGAAATGAGCCTTCCATGAACACTATTAAATCCTGGGGAGGCCCACGATGAAGGCCCAAAAGTGAAAGTTGTAGAGGGTTGCGGGTACCCACTGTTAATTACAGTGGTGGGTAAAAACCCATCCCCAGAGCCTATAGGGCAATTAGGAACAAGGCCTTGTGGGGCAATTGGTGCCACGAGTGCAAATTTTAGCCCTTCATGCACATCATAAAATTCGTTGTTTGTGATCCTTCTCCTCTTTTTCATCGATCTTTCTCCATCGTTATTTGTGGCAAATATCTTCAGCATTCCATTAATTTCTACAGCACTAGATGGAACCGTATCAGTTCATGTGGCAGCAGTGATCGATGGCTCAGCACGTTCCAGAATCCACTTTACAGTCTCACCATGCGACTTATGTCCTAATTCCTGCGCTAATTGGAAATTCTAGCAGCACAAAGAAGAGGCAAACTAATTCTTCGACTACGACCTTCTACTTTCGTGTGTCTCTCCTTTTTCAAGGGCGGTTTCTCTACCTCCTTCAATTCCATATTCAGCCCAACTGAAATAGAGTTCAATGAATTGTTGTTTTCATAAGAATTGTCAATTAACACGTCATCAGCTAATACATTCAAATTATTAGCGTTGTCATCCTCCTATTCAATGTTTTAATTGTTCTCAGCACTGGTCATTTTTCAGAAAAATCTAAGATAGCTGAAATTCAAAAAAAAAGTTAATCCAATAAAATTTAGAACAAAAATCAAAATCACATAAGGAGTGAAAAATAAAGAGAAAAAAATGGTGTGCTTGTGAGTGATGCAAAATCAGGAAAGAAAGGTACATAAAGCAAATTTTTATCATTGATTGTGATGATATGCTAATAATTCTTCACCCCGAAGAAGAGTGAAAGAGAACATTATAACATATAAAAAGTAAATAAAGAAAAAACAGTAAAAAAAATATAGAAATGCTTACAAACCTTAGGGAAAAGGAGCCCCACTTATGTTCTGGGTTCCACAAAAGGATAATGAGGAAGGGGACCTACTACTAGTCTTATAAAGAAAATTAGGTAGACTAATCTACGGCTGAAAATCTCTAAGAAAATTTTGAGCGCCCAGATATTGACACGTAACTGGACTTATTAAGTATAATCTTAGCTATTAATTAATTTTTGAGATCTTATTACAACAATCTATATTTTAGGCATAAATAAATAAATTGAGTTTTGATCCAAATATTAATATATTCGAGGTTAATTTCTTGGATGATAATACTTAATTTACGAGAATTCATGTAGAGGACGTGCTTTGCACGTGTGTGCCACATCAATAAAAATATTTATATATATAAAAGATAAGTAGTGTCACATCAATACAAAAATTATATATACGTAAAAATAAATATATAATACTTATCATTAAAATAGATATATTCATGTAAGTAAAATAAATAAGTGTTATTATTTTGATTCAGTAGTGAGTATCTTATGAACTTCCAAAGATGAGAAAATCAATTAAATTACATCTATAGTATTTTTTCCTATATATACGTGAGAAAGTCAATTAAATTACTTCTATAATATTTGTACCTTCAATTAAATTAAAACTCTCGACAAGACAACCAGAGACTTCATCTGGGGCACCACCCAGGAAAAGAAAAAGATGCACCTTCTGAGTTGGGACACTGTTAATCTTCCTAAGGACCGTAGGGGACTGGGGATTCAAAAAACTGCCATAAGAAATAGAGTTATCCTTAGTGGTTTTGCCTAGAAGGTCTCACAGAGTCCCCCCAATCTATGAAAGTCAGTTCTCAAAAGCAAGTACAAGAATCACTTAGTCACTTATTCTAGGAGATATTGTGTCTCCAGAATGTGGAAGAATGTTCAAGAAGGTTGGAAGAACATAGCTTTCGTCACTAAATAGGTAGTACAAAGAGGTACCTATAATTAAGTTCTTTACTGATAGCTGACTACCACATTTTGACTGTCTCTGGCAAAGTATCCATGGATCACTATTGGAAAAGAAATACGACTTGACGGTTACTGAGCTCAGAGGCCAACAACATCGGAAACTTGATAGTCTCTCCATTACTCGCCCCCTAGAGGTACAACAAATTATCAAAGATGCTGACATTTATGATAATTCAAGTACCCCAGACAAGATGATTTAGGGGTTGACCTCTAATGGAATCTTCTCTACTACCTCAGCTTACTCACACATTGCCCGTCAAGTCCAGCTAAAGGATGAGTCACAATCTGGGCAGTGTTTTGTTGCCTCCCAGCATACACAAGTGCACGTGCTCAATATAAATAATATAGTGGCGGTAATTTAAGGACTGATTGTCGTACCCAAGGGATTTAATTTAAATTGTTAATATTTCGAGTTATAATGTTTGAAGTGCGGTAAAGAAGTAATTGATTAAATCTTGTATTGAATAATTCAACTTGCAAACTAAACTAGCAGTTTTGTAATAAAATAAGAATCTATTAATTTTATATTTAATAATCAAATAATGTGAGATTCTGGGATTGTAACCTCAACGACACTGTATGAATTAAATTTTTTTTTTCATTTATGTTTGGGCAGTGGATTATTGATTCGCAGGGTTAAAATTACCAAATCTGGATTGTACACTTCCGTTGGCCTATTTCTATTGTTTGCCTAACTATATTGTTGAGTGGTGATAAACAATTCAATAGAAACACATTAATATTTTCTTTCTGCCTATTAAATCAAGCTGAGTGTAAAGATAGTTGTCACAAATCTCCAATACACAAATCAATCTATCTTTTTAGTTGAACAAGCTCCCTACATTATTGTGTTCAAGGCATTCTAACATCTTTCGAATTCATAATGCACAACATATTCATTCTATAGGTGATCAAGCTAAAGAATGTAGATTTAAATAATGTATCAATAATCACAAAACCGTTTCATAAGCATCAAAACTCAAAGATTAAAATATTGTTTATGGCTACAATTCCAAAAAATGAAAAGTTTAGCCACACATGCTAATCTTACATAACAATAATATAATGAAATACATCAACATACAATGAAATGAAAACAAAACTAACCCAAAATGTCTTCTGCAAGTTACAACCGCCTCAAAAGATTCTCTTCTCAAAACTTAGACAAGAATTTGATTAAACAAGCTACCCATGACTTTTATAGCTCAAAAATCTTACTTTTAACACATTTTCCCTTAAGTCGCGACGCGAACTAGCATTATTTTTATCAATCTTTCGTACAATGTTGACTGGACGAATTTCTCCACCTTTTTACATAGCCCGCGACGCGAGCTAGTGCTAATTAGGTAGAATTTTGACCTACTTTATTGACTTGGTGATTTCCAGCATCAAAACACTGGTCGGCGACGCGCCTTGATCGCAGACCAAGTGTTGAAATTTTTCTCTTCTTGTTTTCTTGTACAGGTTGTCTTCCTTTGCTTCGGGTCTTATTCTGGATCTTCAAAATTTGATAAAAATTAATAAAAACATAACCACGAGGCATAGTTTGTCCAGTGTTAACAAAATACACAAAAATTCTGTTAAAATACCTAAAACTCTACGAATTCACCCTCGAACTTAACTCTATTTATGGGACGTTTGCTTAGTTAGGCGTATAAATACACCTAAGATCATGTTTCATTGATATCTGGAAAGCCAATATCCCTAATAAAATCAAACACTTCTTGTGGATTCTCACTCACTAAAGAACCAAAACCAGTCACATGCTCTACACATTAGGTATGATTGTCTCCCCTAGTTCCTAGATATGCAGGTACCACCCGGAGGATATTACCCACATTTTTTTCAAATATTGTATAACAAGCAGTTTTTGAAACAAAGTGCACTCAAATTTATATGTACAAAATAGCTTTGATGGAAGCTCTCTTGAATCAACCACTTGGATGGACTGCTGGAAGCAGATCCAGCACCAAAAATGCTCAACTTTGATGACTTAGGATACTTTCTTCGCGTATTGCCTATGGCAAATATGGAAGAAAAAAAATTCTAATGTCTTTGAGTATAAGTCAAATCACGTGTACTTTGAAAACACTTTTGGTATGGCTACGGAATACGCAGCACTTAGGCCGACTACCAAGGACAAATACCACACCAGGAATATTATCCACGTCAGATGGACACCTCCAAGCTACAAAACAGTAAAATTACACACTGATGGAGCAGTCAACTGCTCGTCGAGGCCGGGAGGGTATTGAGGAATTCTACGGGACTAACAAAGCAAGTGGATCATGTGATACTATACAACAATTGTACACACCACACCAATTGAAGTAGAATTGAAAGCAATTAAATATGGTTTGCAACTGGCAGTACAACGAGGCATTACACGACTGAAAATAGAGTCGGATGCAATGGTAGATCTGGAACACATCGCAACAAGTACACCCCTTTATAACAATTTGATTTGTGATTGCAGGTACTTGTTGAGCAAACTGGAAGTGTGGGTACTTCGTTATGTGTTCAAAGAGCAGAATCGGACGGCTAATCGGATGATCAAAGAAGGAGCAAGCCTAGGGCATTTTGGAGAGATAAAAGTCTTTTTGAATGCGCCGGAGCTCATGCAAAATCTACTAGTTATGGACTCAATAGGTACTACGTATCCTAGGAAACTTGCTACTAATGATTCCTATGCGGGCCGAAATATGGCCCCTAGACAATTTGGGAATGTACTGTATTATTTTAAAGACTTGACCAATAGGTAGCCAACAGTGGCAGCCGCTTGTCTAAATATATATAATATATCCAGTTGATAAAAAAAAAAATAGAGAGAGAGAGATTATCTATTTAGGACATGAGATAACTTGTTATAAATAAGGATGTTCATGAATTGGGGCAAATTTTGCTTGTCTAAATATATATAATATATCCAGTTGATCGAGAGAGAGAGTTATCTATTTAGAACATGAGATAACTTGTTATAAATAAAGGGTGTTCAAAAGTCAGTTTAGGCCAATTATAAATTAAAATTAAATTAATTTAATTAGTTTTACTTATTAAAACTAAATCAAAATCAGATAGAATATATATTTATTAGTTTAGTTTTTTTTTTAATAAGAGAGTTTATTAACACTCAAAATGTGTTCACCAATATTTTATCAGTTTCAATATTTGAAAAAATGATACACAAGATAGAAATACATCATCTTCAAAATATTAATTGATGAATTTATTAGGGAAGTATACTTGTAAGTAATATCTAGTGATTACACATGACAAGCATGCTAAGTGACATATGATAAGCATGTTATGCAACACATGACCAGCATGCACATGGCAAGCTTGCCAAAAAATACATCATGAGAATGTAAAAAGACACTTGATAGTTATGCGTGACAATATATGTCACGACATTTGGTTTGGAGCATAACATGTCTCACGCTATGATTTAATCTTATATATATATATATATATATTTTTTTTTTATTTATTTTTTTTTTATAAATAGTTTATCATGACTTTTTTATGTACATCAAGTTTAAAAGAAATGATATTTTCTCTTTTTTCAACTTCTTTAAATAATAATACCTTTTTCCCTCTTTTCTCAGCTTCTTTAATCATTTACTTATCATGCAGTTTTGTTAATTAAAATATAAAATTTTTGGATAATTATTAAAAAAATTTCAAAGCACTAATTTTTTCTAATATTTAAAAACTTTAAATATTCGTTCAAATATACTTGTCTAAGAACAAATTCTGATGAAACACTATTTTTGAATTTTTTAAAATATATTTGAGAATATTTATGGCAAAATGACAACATGAAATTGAGTGCCCCAAGACTAACAAAGTAGCAAATTTACATTCAAAATTGACCAATCCCATATCATCACAAAAAAACAACCCCCCTTCTAATTCCGTTTGTTCTATTAAGATGAAAGTTTAGAAGCTCAATATGAAAATTTACAAGTAAATTGTTAAATCAAAGACAAAACAACTATAATTAGGCAAAGACTAGCACCTAATTAAGAACAAATAGAAGTTACTTTTTGAAAAACTACAGACAGCTTCTCATCCAAAAGAAATGAAATACAAACACCAAAAAAAAACTTTATGGACCTAGAAGTCAAGTTCATTCACTGTCCACTACTGAAAATATAATCAGAATTTGAAGGACCTAAAACCATCCATAAACTGATGCTCCTTTTTTAAAACTCTCCAAAGAAAACTCCCTCATTTGTGCATTACTTGAACTTGGAGGCATGATTGGAGCAATATTGCCTAATTTGTCTTCATTCTTAGAAGTGCAAAAGCTGTTCAACTGAATCTCGCTAGTAGAGACCCTTGATATGGCATCACCTGTACCAGGTCGCACTGCAGGTACAAAATTTGAACCGAACCTTCTAGGTACACTATTACATCCTGGGGAGGTCCAAAAGCAAAAGTTGTAGAGGGTTGCAGGTACCCACCGTTAGTTACAACGATGGGTACAAACTTATCCCCAGAGCTTACAGGGCAATTAGGAACAAGGCCTTGTGGGGCTATTGGCGCCACGGGTGCAAATTTTGACCCTTTATGTGTTGAGTGGGTCCCTCCTAATGGAGGGCCCATATGACAATTTCCTCAACAATTGCTGCACAGCCCATTTGAACAATTGTTCAATTGAAGGCTGTGTATATCAATAACTTTTTGACAAATGAAAATGGTTGGACCTTAATCATTTTCTTTGTCAAAAGTTGAATACAATTGCAGGCAAAATTTTGCCTATAAAAGGAGCATTTCAGCTCCTTCACTTTAACATTAGAAAGATAGAAAAATACAAAGAGAGCCACCGAGAGAAAGTGAGTATTTTTCTTCTGTGAGATATATATAGACTATAAAATAAAATAGTCTGTGAAAAAAAATACAGTGTGTGCTTAGGAAATATTTTCCTAAAAGAAATAGTGTGACAAAAATACTGAGACTATTTTTTGGTATTTTTCTCTGAGAGCCTACTGTGTGTAATAGTAGAAGAAATTGTACACTTGTGCCTACTATTTATAATAGTAGAAGAAATATAATAGAAGTGTTGATTTGTAGACGTAGTCCAAAATTTTTGGGTGAAGCACATTAAATTTTCTGGTGTCTATTTTTGCTTTATTTATTCCTCCTAAATTTTATTGCTCACTCCGCTACGTGAGCCCTAATAAGTGGTATCAGAGGAAGACCAGCAACAACAAATTATTTTACTTAACCCAGTTGATGAAAGTA
The DNA here is from genome assembly GCA_000787875.1 of Solanum virginianum. Lineage (NCBI taxonomy): Eukaryota > Viridiplantae > Streptophyta > Magnoliopsida > Solanales > Solanaceae > Solanum > Solanum virginianum. Next base: position 35,300 of record DF363452.1, read on the forward strand.
AAATATCAAGAAAATACTTTTGTAGCTGATCACCTAAATAACCAACAATAATTTATTTTACTTAACCCAGTTAATGGAAGTAAAATATTAAGAAAACACTTCTGTAGCTGATCACCTAAATAACATAGAAGGAATGGTCGACCAATTATCGACAATGGGCATAAAGTTTGATGATGAGATAATTGCTCTTATGATTTTAACTTCTTTACCAAAGTCATGGAAAACTTTGAAAGTTTCTTTGACAAATACTACACCAAATGGTGTAAAAAGCATGGAAGATGTTAAGAGCAATATATTAAATGAAAAAATGAGATGTAGATCTCAAAGTTCAACCTCTTTCTCAAAATCAGAAGTTCTGATTACTGAAAAGAAGGGAAGAAGTCAAGTGAAGGGTTCAAGTTCCAGAGACAGGAGTCAAGGAAAGTCAAACAAATATGCAAATATCGAGTGCCATTACTGTCAAAAGAAAGGTCACATCAAGTAATTTTGTCGAAAATTC